>ML831609.1:0-15060 GCA_009831015.1 Picea engelmannii | reverse complement strand
TCGGGGGGCGGGGGGGATGGGGGATATTAATCTGTACTAACAGAGGCATAGTGTGTAGAAAGAATAAGGAGAACACACACTTAGGAAAAAAAATTAGGTGAGGAAAATTCCAATGGCCAGGTCAAAAGGGAAACAAGCGGGAAACAAAAAGACGACAAAAGTGGTATGAAATGACGAAGTGATGCAGAATTGAATGTCGGAAAGGACCGATGGGATGCCACATTAATCGAGTCAACTGGAGACAGTGAGGGAGAGTAATGGAAAGTACAAAGGAAATGGAGGTTCATTGAATCCATAATAAAGGTAGCATCTTTGACAAGTTTCATACGATGCCCATACAAAGCACGGACGCGTGAGAAAACAATGTATTGTGAGACTAGAGAAGAAACAAAGAGTGAGAGAGCATATAGAGCATAGATAAAATTTCACAAAGGTTGCAGAAGCTACGGAGCATAGCGATCAATCGACAATCACAACTATGTCACCACCAAAACAAGCAAAGTCAACCCAGCCTGCCCGACACTCCATTGTTAGAACTAGGGCATAGGTACAATTGAAGGAAGGTGAACAACAGCCACCAAAGATCATCAATATAGATGAAATCCCCTCACTTGATAGGACGTCGATAAACCCCACAACCGTGGTAGAACAAATCCAACAGGAAACACCTGATGGCATGAATGTGGATATGTCGATAGAAGCACAGGAGAAACAGAACTAGGGCAAAGGAACCCTGAAGGAGGCACAACCATAGAACCTGAAGGAGCTCCAAGATTCAATGAGATGGCTACAAAGCTGGCAACAACAGCCGAGCCATAAAAATATCAAACAACCGTGTCAAACCACCCACCAGAAGGAATAGTGGAATATGTCACGGGTTGGCCAAAATGGTTTTCCGAAGTACGACCGATGGAGGCTAGAACCTTGAGCTAGACACTACCGAAAAAAGACAAGAAATAGGTACCTAGGTTACCACGCAAGAAACCCATCATATCCCTTGTTTTTCCGTGTATATCAGATGGGGTACAGGTGAAATCAAACTTGCTGGGTCATGTAGAGAAGCTAAAATACTTGGACCACAATGTAATAGACATGAACAATTTCCTAGAGTTAGAAAAGAAGGTATACCTACATACTGTGGGCTTAAATGTTGTTAGGGAACCAATTGATCAACCACTCCAGTGGGAAACAAGATTGGAGAAAATGGGGATTTTAGGTCTACTAGATCTACCACACTTTGGCAGAGGACCGTATACAAACAGTTGCGTCAAACAATTGATGGAAGCCATACATGGAGGGGATATATGGTTGAACAAAATTGTCTAGATAGACATGGAGCTCATTGCACACATCATAGGGATGCCATCCAGGGGCATGAATCCCATGCAGTATCTCGACGACAAAACAAAGGAGAAAGCACTCGCAGAAGAGATGAAGAACAAATATGGCACTGACAGGGGGACACGAGGGATCATCATCAAGAGGATCAATGATGCCACGACACAAATGGTTGCAAAAATCTAGGCCTTCAAGTTGCTAAGAAAATGTCGCAAAGAGGAAGTCTGGGCTGGGGTCATCGCAGTTGCAGCATAATGTTCCAAGGGCACCATAGTTAGTTGGGTACCTTATCTTTTGAACCTGTTTCTGGATGACTGGAAGGATGCACAGGATCTAGGAATAGAATTTCATTACTCATGGCTTCTCATGTTTATATCCATCATGGTATGGAAGGAACTAAATTACACATTCTTCGCCACCAGACCCAAGCTGAATTGTGGAGTGAGGTATTTATCACTTCACGCCGCGTCAGATGCCAAGAATAGGAGGATGAATGCATTTGTATTCAAAGGATAACTCCGCGACCAGTAGGACGCTATCGCCAACCTCTGGAGAATAACACCACAGGTTTTCGCACACGATTGGGACAACGCCAACTTCAAGGCCACTGGAAATGCGATGTTGATACAGGTGCAGAAGGGCCCCAACAAGTAGTGGTTGCAATTGTGCTACTGCATCATGGAGGGTGACATTGATATGGTTATCAAAGATTGGGAGGACGACTGGAAGATCCCAACCCTCACCCAAGAGATACTTACAAAGACAACAAAAGAGGAAACAAGGCAGTAAGAAACACATCCTCAAGAAGTCCCAATGCCCAAGAAATGAAAGTCAGGCCAGACAAAAACAAAGCAGGCGAACAAGGAGATAACTAAGATAGGGACCCAGAAGGGGAAGAAGAATAATACGCACCCAACCCAAGAACAACAAAAATAGGATGAGGCAGTGTAGGGGACTACACCAAGTCCCAATCCACAAGAATCGGGCCCGACTAAGAGACCAACTACTCAAATGGGGGGCACATGCAAGAAGATGAAGGTGTAGAGAAAACCTCCAGATTAAATGATCACGGAGGATGATGCTGAGATGATAGATCAAATGGTTCAGGATCGTACATCTGAAGGCTTTGAGAATGTTGTGCACCATAGCGATAGAATTCAAGAGGAGCTTGCAGACATGCGACTTTTCCTCAAGCAGATCGGGGAAATGCAGGAAATAGGAAGCAACATAGGAGAAGGGTCATCAACACTACAGACATGAGAAGAACCCGAAGCAAGGGAGAGAGATACACCTCACACAATACTGAATCCGAGTGAAAGATTCCACATTACACCTAGCATGTTGCGTATGGACAAGATCGTGGGGCATACACCCCTAAAGGACTTAGCTCAACTCCAACTAGTATTTCTGTGGATACCATCCAAATCTCTACACAAATTACAGGTTAGCATTACCCAAGAGGTACAGTCTCGTGCACGCATAGACTTAGCCAAATTATAATAGTCAATGGATAAGTGGGACATGCTAGAATTAATATGTGAGTAGGCTAATCTCGAGACCCAAGAGGAAAGGGAGCGCATGAATGGATTCGAGAAAAAAGTGGTCGAAAATTATGAGAAGATTCCAAAGACCACGTAGAGGGACGAACTCACAACAGTAGAAAAGATTGATCAGATTACGCAAGCAATTGAGAACGATATTGAGAATATACGTGAGCAAATTACACCCACCCCTTGACCAATAGTAAGGGAGAAAAGGAAGCAGGAGGCAACAAAGAAGCTATAGGAGATAGAGCAACAAGTTAGCGCAGCAAAAGACGTGTTCAACAAAGAAGCACAGCTTTGGACAAAGGTAGAAGAGGATCAACAAATCTAGCAGTGGGACAAGGAAGAAGAAAGGATAAGCACAACTATCCAAGACCTCAAGTAGATGAAGAAGACAATGTCCATCACGGAGCACGTCAAAGGGGCACATGATATGAAGAAACTATAGGCATAACTCACCATTCCACAAACACAGAAAAAGGAGTGTCGGGCTCAAATGAAACCGCTTCAAGAGAAGGTAGCAGAAGTCATTGCATAGGCATAGGAAGCTAAGACTCATATATCACAGACCCAAGCATAATGCGTAGGGTTAATCAGTGATAATATTGCATTCCAGATAGTAGACGCACTCAAGGAAAAGACCATGTAGGCTCAAGCACAAGCAACGGAGCTCAAGGAGAAGTTCCAAAAGATCACTAGGGAGATCGAAGAAGCACACAAAGGTTAGTTCGCTCAGGACGAGCCACATGTCAGTGTTGGGGTCTGTTGGAAGCAGGCCAAAGCTGAAAGAAAGGCAATTTTGGGAAATAATCCATGCACAAGGAAAGGAACAACTAGAAGGAAAATCAACATGCGTGCATGCATGGAAGACCTAACAATGTTAGGGTTAGGGTTTTTTCAATGTATGGTAATGCTTGAAGATCCAGAAGTGTACAAATAAATATACTTAGGTCTTGGAGGGGAGGATAGTTATTAGTGTTGATTGAAGCTATGTGATTTTTTTGTATGACCTACTTTTGTAAGTTGTTGACCCGGAGGGGACTGAGGGAGGTAGATCTAGAGGTTTAGAGCGCAGGATAAGGATCCTAGTGTGATCTTGTCTGCCTCATAATATATCTTAACTCGACTGTGAAGAGTTGTAAAGCACACAGTGTTGTAGGACAAAACGACTATACTAAAAGAGCTAAGAGACAGATCTTTATGGATGTAGCCCAAGGGGGGTGTGAACCATGGTAACATATGTGTTATGTGATTGAATTCATGTGTGTATTTATTGTATTTTAGTAGATATTGATAAGCTAAATGAATGAGTATTATATTTCCTGCACAAATCATGATAACAATGTATTGTGGTAATAAGTTACAATAACACTTTCAGCATACAATTCTCAGATATCCCACTCAATCCTAGGCTGCAAGAACATGAGTATTGTAGCCACCGATTAAGACTATCTTACGTGAGACGATGCAGTGCACCCTGTGCATTGTGTTTCCTTCTGGTTTATGAGGAGGGTCGATAGTTTTAGAGGCTTTGTTGGAAACCTGTACAGACATGAGCCCTAGGTCACTCAATACAATCTCATACATGATAAATAGTAGCACACCAACACATGGTATTGAACAGGTTTATTTGGTTGATGATCGGATACAGTTTGATGAGACAGTGACAAAGGGATAGAGAAAATGATAGAGAAATCATAAGATCTTTATGGTAGTCCACTAGTTGCAGTGAAGGAATTCACCGACATCTGTGTGTTGCAGTATAGACAGGTCACGGATTTTTAGAGAAGTTTCGAGGAAGAATGGTACATTTTGTTACATACATTCAATGACATAATTTACAGTAAGAGGTTTTGATAGTGATAACTACAGGTTATTTGATTCAGTGACAATGACAGGTCATCTACATTTGGTACTTATATTTCAGGGCATTTCGACAGGGCAAGGAAAGCTGGTTGTATCCACTTTCCTGTTATAGCCAGAGAACCTAAGGGGTTGTAGCCTCCTTCTATTTGGAGCTAGATAATCAGGGAGTTGTAGCTTCCTTCAAGTTGGATCCTGAGAATAAGGCATTGGAGCCTCCTTCCAGTTGTAGCTGAAGAATCAGAAGTTGGTGCTTCCAATGAATGTTTTCTTCTAAATATATATATGAAAAGCATTAGGTGGTTTTCCCCCATTTGGGTTTCCATGTAAATACTGATGTACTATGCTCTTGATGTGATGTGATGTGATGTTGATGTGATGTTCATGATTATATGCTTTATGCTTATTATATGTTATACATTGTGGATAAATTGTTATTGGTGATGTTAAAGAATATATAAATTGTGTTTAAAACTGAAACAATTTCTCATTATTGATTCATCCCCCTCTTAGTAATCCAACATATTGTGGAGACTATTATATCTATCCAATTGAACCGATGGATCTCTGATATTTTCTATACTTTGGATTGCAAATTGACCATGCTTCGACACAAAAAGAACAATCAATTTACAATACATATCGGTATTTGTTTGAAAAAAATGTTATATTTCATAAATAGTCTATTTCATAAATATAATCTATTTCATAAAAAATGTGTTGGAATAGACTATATATTTATGAAATACATGAGCTACAAAAATAAATACCTCATATATAGTTTGTATATAACAAAGTAAGGCATTATTTTAAGTACTATTCGAATAAAAGTGTATTATGTATGAAATATATAAGATTACAAAAGTGATTTCTAACATATATTTGTGAAATGCATGAGTTACAAATAAATGCCTCATATAGTTTGTATATAACAAAGTAAGGCATTATGTTTAGTACTATTCGAATAAAAGTGTTTGAATATAAGTGTATGTATGAGATATATAAGATTACAAAAGTGATTTTTAACATAGGTTGTAAATAAAAGGAAATGAATTATGTTAAGTAGTTTCTTAAAACATGAAACATACTAAAGTGGTTTACTTTGTAGGAAAACCTATAGTTAGTGGATTTTCTTTTTCTTTTATCTTGGAGTCGATTCTTTCCAATGTAATAACAATGGATTGAATATGTGTGTCATTTTCAAATGTGTCTTCATGTATTAACAAATTGAATATGTATATTAAAAAATAGGTTGCCAAAAATCTATGCAGTCTTAATATTGTTCTCCTCCTTTATGACTACATATAGTTGCCTAGCAGGGATTCTAATAAGGTTTTGTGTTTCTTCTTGGAATGTCGTAACATTGGTTTCCCTTGTATGGTTTTGTATTTATAAGTGGAATATGTACCTGTAATCACATTCATCAAAAGTTTGCTTGCATCTTTGACAATGTCAATTTCCCTCTTCAGTAGCAGACACCTTTTTCTTATATTGACATTTGTTAAAAAGAAGAGGGAAAGTAGTGTACCAACAATCATCTCTATTTATATAAGAATGATTGCCTCGACCAAAATGAAATCTAGATGTTGATGATATCATTTGAGGCCTTCCTTTTCAATGTCAACAATATTCCTTTGAATAGAGGAGGGACCACCAGCGGCACCATGTGTAGATAAGGAGTGAGTTTTAATGGTTTGGACTTTTTTTCATACCAAGATCTTAAAGCATGGCATTCTTTGAGGTCAATATTTATGGAAATATGTGACGTAAAAGTTTTACTAATTGTTCTTCTATTAAAATCAGTTGTTCTTCCCGACTTTATAGCGATGATTGGAAAGGAATTCAAAGTAGAACTTTTTTGTAGGCCATCTTTATTACAAAATACCCCCCATAAGGTAAGGTCAACACTACATCCATACGTTTCCTTCAATTCAAGGCTTATCTTTTGGGTCTTAGTTCCATTATCCCTCAATATAATCGTTGACGAGATAATAGATATAATAGAACCATGGATATCGACAACAAAGTTATTAGGTAGGGCTGATAGTTCATTTATAGGATTAGATTTTAAGTTGTTGTTTCCAATTAAATGATCATCCTCGAGGCAAGGTTCTATTACTGAGGTATTATCTAGAGTTATTTCCCAGTCATTTTCTAAATGGTTGTATTCTTTGTTTACATGTTTGATAAACCGTTTAGAGATTATGTACACTTTGCTAATTTGGATGGAAGGATGGAATTATGGTTCTTGTATATTGAAACATGGAATGTGTATCTCACTATGTTTTGGTCAATAACATCAAAGTTGAAGACTTGGCCAAACCCCTTGGAATTTGTGAAACTACGAAGGTGAATTTTTGAAATTATCCTAACTTTGATTGTCCATGAATGTATGTATACATTGAAGGAGTTGATAGGGAGTGTGTTTGGATGTGTGTCATTTGTTTGTATTGATGGCATGGAAGAATTTCGTACATTTGTGTGTTTTTGTGGAGCGTCGAGAATTTCTTCTTTTGGAGATACCACCTACAAATTGATAATTATAACGAACTTGGAAAAATAGATCAAATCCTAGTAGTTAATTAAAAACAATTGGTACAATATTTGGGAGTGCAAAAAATGTTCATTTGTTTGTGTGTAAGAATGCATACTTTTTGTATTAGGTAGATATACAAGTGAAGTTGTTAATTTGAACCAAGGAGCCATTTCAAATTTTCCCTGATGTGAAATAGTCCACGAGACTTGAAGAAAATATGCTTTGTGTGGTAGCATTTCTATCAGAAAGGAGAACAAGATATATTTATGTGGAAATTTTCTTGAAGTATATAACTTGTAGGATAGGCATGAATCCTTCTTCACCATTTTGAATTCGTTTAACAAAATTTTCTGTTAAGATCGATGACATTATTTTGAAATGTTCTTTCCCCAGAATAAGCTATATGGAGGATATCACAGGTTTCCTACACAAGAAATTTTCACATCAAAATATAAGGACAATTATATACAATAGATATGAATGGAATCTAAGAAAGGAATTTATTGTGTATGTGATTACTATTAGGTAACATGTTTCAATAAAAGTTAGCTCTATAAGCTTTGGTATTGTAAAATCGGTTTGATGGTGTAAACTCATGAATCAATGAGATACTATTCTAAAGCATTCTATTATCTATTATTTATTATTTTCTAATATTAACTAAGGAGTATCCCAAATTATTTTATTAAAATGATATAATAAACTAATGTATATTATGTAAATAATATTGCAAACTATAGTAATAAATCCAAATATTCATGCGTTTGACTATTTAAATAATAATATTAGAAGTTATAGTATCAAAAGTGATATATTCTTATGTTGTTGATACTTTGTTTGATAGAAAGGTATCAAAGAATAATAACTATAATATAGTATGCAATATGTGGTTATCATATAATAAAGAAAATGTCATTTTAATTTAAAAATGTATGAAATTGTTTTTATAATAAATATATAACAATTATTACACATAAAGTAAAGGGATAAAGGGGAAACTATTTTGTTTAAGTAAGAATGGTAAAAAAAACACAAATGTAAGATTCTTATTGTTACATAAAGTTTATTGGGTGGAAAATATCATGTTTTAAGTTTTATGAAATTATTTGATTAGTTTTAAGATAGGTTTTGGAAAGAAAACAAAATAGTTGATATGTTTGTTTTATGAGATTATTTGATTATTTTAAAGATATATTTTGGAGAGAAATCAAAATAGTTGATATGTTCTCTAAAATCAATAGAAAAGTTTATGCAACTATGATATGATATGTATGTTTTATCATTTAGATTGTTAAATATGTTTGTCATTTGCATTTAAAATTATATCAATAAAACATGATTATTTGGATTGTTAAATATGTTTTTTATTTGCATTTAAAATTTTATTAATAAAATATGATTATTTATATACAAATAAGATATTTTTTTATTATTATATATTAAAACAATAGTTAATTGAGATATTTTTTATTATTATATGTTAAAACAATAGTTAATTGAGAGTAAGATTTGTAATAAATTAAAATGAAAGTATAACTTTTCAAAAAATAATTCCTTAAATTTATGATTTTTTTAAACTACTGAATTAAAATTAAAACATAATTCTTAATAGTTAATTGAGAGTAAGATTTGTAATAAATTAAAATGAAAGTATAATTTTTCAAAAAATAATTCCTTAAATTTATGATTTTTTTAAACTACTGAATTAAAATTAAAACATAACTCTTAAAAAAGCGTTATGAATTTTTTTTTTTTATTGTATACTATGAATTTTTTTTGTTTTATGTTAAAAAAAATGCATATCAATATAATGAAAGTGCAAATTTAAAAAAAAAAATGAAGTTAAATATCAACACATTGCATATAGAAAATCCTTTAATTTAATATAAATAATGAATACTAGAAATTTCAAAATGTTATATATATATATATAGATAGATATAGATATAACTTGCGAAAATACTTATACACTAAATGTTATTTAATCTTTCTTAATATCGTTGATATTATTCATGTTAGAATAAAATATGAAATCGTTCAACCAATTATCCAATAAACAAACACATTTTAATATTTAAAAAAAAATTATGATCAACCCATACACATAGGTTTATACCTTGCCTAGCACCATGTATAATAATAAGAATATTTATACCTTGCCTAGCACCAGGTATAATAATAAGAATATTTTGCCTAGCACCAAGATATAATAATAAGAATATTTGCACTTTTGTGTTTAAAAAATGTTTTTAATAAACATTTATGTTTGCTTTCCATAAGAAATATCTTGAAGTTAATATGCTTAGGGGCTTCATTTGTTTAATGTGAGTAATTTTGATGTGCACATCTATTTGATATACATCTAGGTTTCCATCCTTTAATATATATTTAAAGTGTAGTTCAAATGTTTTTGTCCATTATCAACATCGTCATCTAAATCCAATGATATAATTATTGAGAAAATAACATTTTTTTATTATTTAATTTTTTTTTTTTCATGTATTTAAATTCAATGATATAATTATTAACAAAATAACAATTTTTTATTATTTAATCATTTGTTTCATGTATTTAATTTTAATTTTAATATATATTTAATGTTTAATATTGGTTTCGTCAGAGTTAATAATAGAAAAAATTATCTAAAAATGTTGTAAGAGTGTAACTGCGAGGGTGATGTTTTTAGAATTTGGGATGGGAATAATTTAAAATACACACATTAAATATTTATGCCGAAAGGTGTACACCTATTGATAATGGGTATATTTAATGATCTTTTAACATTAAATTTTAATCTTATGGCCAATAATTAAAGATGCCAGTATATTCTTAGTAGTCCTCCCAAATCAATGGATGAGATTTATTGTTCATAACTTCTTTGTATTTATGAATGCATGCGTTAACATGTTTACTTTTTCACATTTACCTAATCATATTAAGAAATTACTGTGAAGCCATATGCTTGCCACGTTAAGATGATTAACAAGAATTAATATGTATGCAAAATTTTATTGCCACGTTTGAATGTTTAGCAAACACTACCTAAAAAAGGACTGTACATATAACTGCTGGAATGTAAACCGGACTGAATATGAAAGACGACACCATAGCCGACGGCCTTTTTTTTATATAAAATCCATTTTGGCTGGGCTATAATCTAGACCCGATGGAATACCAAGGCAGACGTTGAAACGAAGATGAGGAAAACAAGAAGTCGATTCCAGCCATTGTCATGTTCGGATATGGTTTAGCGGATTTTCATCGTTTTTAGACGTACATCAACCACGGGTTTAAGTGGCTGGGCTAGTTATACAACAACTAGAAATTTATATAAAATCCTTTTAAAGTCCAAAAGAAATGAAAAAAACCAATAAACAGTTACTGCTGATCAGGGAAAACATAATATAAATAAAAATAAAAATAGACAAATGTCTCTTCCACCAGATTACCAATATTGTGGAAAATAGATACGTCTCCCCGAATTATCAGTACCAACCAAAATAGCGATGTGCAACCTATCCCATTACATTACAAACCATATTAACTTTATGTAATGCATAAAAAATTATTCAATACATATAACTAAGATCAAAATTGATTCTATATATATAATTAATAATTGATAGTGTCATAATTGTTTTCACCATAGTTTGAAGGAATACTGAAATCAATATATTGTTGTATTAAATAAATATTAGGTATTTCTATTGAGTATATGTATGATAGTTGGAGGCGGTAAACAAACTCTTAGTTTGCACATCACATTTGTATGGACTTCATAAACACTATGCATTCTGTAAGCTATGAGATGGTGCACCGAGTATGTGAAGCACAGTGAAACATGATGTACACATGCACAATTAACTTTTGAATAGTTCACTAGTATTTCCCATGATAATACTCTAGTAATGGGAACAGGTTTCCAGAGGCCATGATAATTTTTCATGATAACACTCCAATAATGACGTTCTAATGGCAGGGACTTGCTGCTTTACAGCTCACCTTGTTCAAATATGCTCATGCAAATATAAATGTTATGTTCACAATTCGTTCTAGCACTCTATCAAATCTAGATTCTAAGCTGTTTAGATACGGATTAATTTCCATAAAATCATTTCCTCGGTTTTTAAATCCATTTTAATTATAGGGAAGGGCAGTGGAAACACAAGATTTTAATTAACTTGTTCCAGTGAGCCAAGATATCTTGCTTTATATCTTACAGGTAGTTAGCCAAGATATCTTGCTTTATATCTTACAGGTAGTTAGCCAAGATATCTTGAAATAAAGTATTATTACTATATATAAGATATATCTATTTAATATATAAATTATATAAATTTAATTAAAAAAAATGAAAATATAATGAGTTATTTTTTCCTATATATTATTATCCACGTTATTTCACAATAATGTTGTATCTAGTTCGTATTTACTTAATAGTACTTGATGTTTTTATTTTGATATATATTTTTTAAATTTTATCTAATTTTTAACAAGAGGAGTTGCAAAGAAAACAAGTCTCTGACGAGGTTGTTGATTTCTTTAAATATAGAAAACATTGAGTTTCTGAGATATAGCAAACATTTCTTCGGACTGATGCACCAAGAAGGAGACCAACAAGCAGGTATCAAGAAAAATCAATTCTCGTTTCTTTACTCAGCATGTTGATCAATTCGCTATTCATATTCATGATTCTTCGAATCTTGTTATTTGTGAAATAATTGTTCTCCTATACAAAATCAAAACTTAAACGCTTTATGTTCCATTCATATTTTTCATATCTTTACAAAAGAATATGTAATGTTGGAGAAGGTCTCATTGTTTCCAAACATATCATCTCTTTAGATTTTCATAGTTAATTTGAGATTGAACTAGTTTATGAGACCACTGCCACTTTGTCGGAGTTGGCAGGAAAACTCAATCACAGGACCATGGTGTTGTAGAGGAAGTAAGATCTTGTTTGACAAGGTTTATAGTTCCATACAATTATATCCATTTCATGATCATTTTGAAGTTATGGATCCATACCAATGTTGTTTGTTATCACTTATTCTTTTAGGGCTTGACTATAGGACCTGGAACTATGGTGCTATAAGGTATGGTTATGTAGGATCTAGTTTTGTTGGTGTTACCTGACAGTATCTATTGAACTAACATAGTCACATCTAGACCTATTATAATGCTTTTTAGTTTCCCTATATTACCTAATCATGCATAAGAGATTTGCGTTAGAGAGTTAATATATTTTTTGTGTTGTTGAATCATTGGATGCCATTACCAAATTGTTTAAGGATATTTACGCTAGATCGAATATAGTTGAACTGGCACGTATTTTATGAAAAAAAAAACCTAAACATGTGTTATTAACAGGTGGATACGTCAAGGCCATGAAGGTAGTCCCTTGTGTTCGGGTTCACTAATGTGAATAAATTCAAAGTCGAGTTAGAAATGTCTATTGAGTTTTAGAGTCATCACTGGGTCTTGTAAAGACCAAGACATGACTCATTTAAAAAGTGTATATATGTGTTGACCAAAATTTGGTCACCTATAAATTCCCTCTCCTGGAATAATAAAAAAAAAAGATATTGGAAGATGAATATTTTTGAACTATTATATGTTCATTTCATAGCTCTCGATATCAGCTTCGCCATGCATTTCACGGAATCAAAATCAGAGTCTCCATGACCAAGATACCCATACTTCTATCGAGAAGTCTAATGAAGGTGTTACAAGAAGAAATATGAAAAATGTTCTAAGTCACCTATTCTCTCCTCTCCTTTCCCTTCACCCTTATTCATTATCTCATTCTATACTTAGTCGTATTTCTCATTGTCTCATTACTTTCATATTTCCCTTAGCATTTTCCACACGTAAACATTTTCCTGTTTTCCTTTCCACGTTCACATTCATTTCACTTTTCCTTTATTTTCCCATTTCCTCTTATTTTCCTTTCCATATTTCTTTATCCCATTTTCCCATTTCTTTCCTTTTCCCTTTTTCATTTCCCAAATTTCATGTAATTCCTTTATTTCCCATATATTTCTTTTAATTTTTCATATTTTCCATATTTCAAACAACCCATTATATACTTTTGAGACTTAGTTTTATTTACTATGGCTTACCGCAGGTTCATAGGTTGGTGATATTTCTTAAGAGTATTTGTTATCTCCACTACCTTCACAATGCACTTTGACTTCCGCCACTTTCATAA
The DNA here is from genome assembly GCA_009831015.1 of Picea engelmannii. Taxonomy (NCBI): domain Eukaryota; kingdom Viridiplantae; phylum Streptophyta; class Pinopsida; order Pinales; family Pinaceae; genus Picea; species Picea engelmannii. The sequence continues at coordinate 1,568 of ML831609.1, read as the reverse complement.
TGCACCCAACTCTTTTTACTACTCTTTACTATGTAACTTCTCCAACACTTAGCCAAAATATATATGAGTTATTGCGGGTTCAGGTGTTCGCAGGTTGGTGATGCTTATTTCATGTTATGTACAAGTATGTCAGACCGATTCTCAAGACTTCAAATATTTTACAACTATTTATTTCTCCTCTCCACTTCACCTACACTTATAATTTTTCACACTCATTCCTTACTATGTATTACCATGGGTCCATGGTGATTTCCTCACCTACCTCTCTATTCACATGAACCCACCATATTATTTTAATAATATATTTTCCTATCCTAAGTTCTTTGAGGAACATATCCAAGTGACACATGGAACTTTATTAACCAATGATATATATCCACATGGAAGTTAATGGTGCCACATGGAAACTAATTAATGGAGACAAGTGACAACATACAAAAAAGTGACAAATGGCATGATTTTATTGGATGACATATGGTGGATTCTTATTGGCAGATTGTTGGCCTACCGAGTGATGACATGTGGAAACATTTGGTGGGGTGACTCATCATTGTTGACTAGGCATGCAAAATTATTATTATATTCAACAATTTTTCAAGGGTCGAATCTTCCAAGCTCCATAATCTCATCTCTTTATTTCTTGTCAAGTCTATTTTACACTTAACATTATATACCACCAAGACTCTTTTATTATCTTACATGTAGGATAATAATAATGAAGAAAAGTCAAATTTCAACAAAGGAGGTCAAAATTAAATCAAGGGTCCACATTTACCAATCAAACTTGATCAATGGTGGCTGAATCATGGTCTTGCAAAGGCTACATCTTGGGATCTGGGTGTCAGAATCGTGCAAACTCTATACCGTTGGAAATTTATTTTGACACAGAACATGTTGGTACAAGTTTCAAATGTTGAAAGATGATACATTTTTGTAAGAAATTAAAATATCAGTGAGTTGCATTTTTAATGGGCCTGCCTGACAAGTCAACTTCATGAGCTCATATCTTGAGATACGAGCGATGGTTTGGGAAAAATTTATATCATTGGAAATCTAAGATGATTAAGAGAACATCATAAGTGGTTTAAATGGATAAAATGTTGGTTTTCACTTCCAGAAAATTAAATTACAATCGTTCTATTTTAGTGGAGAATTAATTAAATTTAAAAAAATAAAAGTTTAATTAAAAAATTTATTAAAAAAGGAAAGGGGCCCATTTTCAACATACACATATTAATTATGTGGGTTCATTAATGATGAATTAATGAGGCATTAATTAAATTAAATTTCTAGAAGGGGGAAACCCTAACTGCTCAAGCAGTTAGAAAATCTCTCCTTAAAAAGAGAAGAGAGGCTTCATAAAAAAGGTGGAAGTATCAGTATTTTCAAAAAGACAGGGAAGAAGATCAGAGGAAGAAGAAGGTACAACCATTGATACGCAATCAAGCTTCTAATCAAAAGAAATAAATCTCCATATTCTCCATTTATATATATATATATATATATATATATATATATATATATATATATATATATATATATATATATATATATATATATATATATAT
>ML831608.1:15293-54175 GCA_009831015.1 Picea engelmannii | reverse complement strand
TTTTTATTGCAATATTTATGTGTATCTCGAAATATCTTTGTATACTTCATTGTTATATCTCTGCCTTAATTTTTTTCTCAAAATAATTTGGATCACCAACGCTCCACTAGCCATGATTAGGGTGCTCCATGGTGCTCTGTCTCTCACTAAGGGGGGCACCAATATGGTTAGAGTGAATCCTTGGATATTCCACCTTTTCCTTAGGGCTAACTCTTGATGGATGATTTTTGTTGTGGTCGACTCCTATACTATGGATTCATATTAGGATCAAATCCCAACCTTAAGAAGCCATATCCTCAACCTTTTCCCTCATTTTCTCATGGTGGTTAAGCCTATCAAGCCTATATATTGAAGGTATTTCCAAGGTGAAGGGAGGAGGAGATTAGAGGTATCAAACCTTCGATTCTTTGGGGGAATAATTCAGATATCAAACCTTTGAACATAGGAGAAGCATCAAGATTTTGATTTCAAGATTCATGCAAGCCTGGATGAGAAGAGCTTGGAGAATATTGTTGCATCGTCAAGCATGCTTTGTAAGTGTCTTCTTTGGCTTTCCAATTAATCATAACTTGGCCTATTCCCTTCAAGTTCATGTTTTCTATATTTTCTTGTATATTGTTGTTTCAGTATTCATATATAGATCTGCTATACTTAATCATATAGAGTAGGAGTAATATTTATTTTTCTAGTCTTTGTAGGACTTCAGTTGCGTTGAGGAGCTTAGAGATAAAGTCCAAGTATTGGAGCAACAAGGACGAACATTGCAACAAGGTACACCACATTATTCTTCTCTCTTGCTTGTTTGATTGAGTTATATCTATAGGGATGTTATCAAGAATTTGCTTACTTATGTCTTTGGACCAAAGATAGGGGTCTTGGTTCAAAGGGGAGCTTATCTTGTCTACAGGGTAATATTTCTCACAACAAACAATGGTGACTCCATTGGGGAAGGAATTTGGCTAGTATTTCCTCTATTAACTTTGGGTAATATTGCTTGTTTGATGCTTCATTTTGATATATTTCTCCTTCCCTCTTCTTCATTGAAGATTTTACAGATCCATTGGCTAAGTCTCTGCTGAGTCTAAGCTTGTGGAAGCCATTTTTGAGCTTTTTTAGAAATAGGCACTCCCTTGCAGTTCACACCAGGGTGCCATTAGCTTGAATGGCTCTCCCCTTAAGCCTCCTAAGGGGTGAAATTAGCTTATTGGAACTCCCCCTAAACCTACTATATGGCACCATGGTTCTCTATTCCTCGGGAAATAGGGGCTCTAGTCTACTTTTTTGGGTGTTTTTTGTTTTTTCAGTCATGCTTTTCCCAATCTTCTTTTGAGAGGCTTTTAGCCCAGAGTCTACTAGATTGTCTTTGACTTTGTTTGGCTTGAGAATTTGACATTCCATAACTCATTTCATTTCCTTATTTGAGTTTACAAATCTCTCCTAATTGTGATCCCCTTGGGATAACAACATCCCTCGTTTCATCCTGCCTTTCAATTGTTTGATCTTCATCTTGCAAAGCTTTCAGATTGCTTGATTGTTTAGGAGTTTTCATGAAATAGGGTTTGCAAAGATTTCTTGGTTTTGAGCCTTTTTTGTCTTCATTGAAACATCTCACTTTCTGAAGATTAGGTCTCTCTTGTTAAACACAAACTAGCCTTGAATATTTTTTCTTGCTGCTCATTTTTTAGGATTTTCATGAGTGTTTGTATTTTCTCTCTCTTTTGCATATTTGAGTCCTTGATTGAACAAGTTATCTCACACTTGTTTTCTTTCGGTTCTCATAATTTTTTAGTGCACTTTGTTTTATTTGTTATTTTTCTCATACTTATTTGTGTCAAACATAGATGTCTTTCATTCCATTTGAAAGTTAAGAAGCGAAAAAGTTTTCATATCTCATTGCATACATAATCAAACAAATAAATTTTTTGCATTATTTAGGAAATTTGTTTTGGTACAAGTTTAAAAAAGACCTAGTTTTGCATGTGCGTTTTGGATTTCAGAAACATTTCTTGGTATTTTGGTATCATCTTGATCCCATAAATTGAAAGTTCCATAGCTTTGAGTGCTTTATTTTGTTAATAAGAATATAACTCTTCTCCTTTCCATACATAGAATTCATTGAAAAAACCAAATTGCATCTCATTCCCTTGCATTCTATTGGAGTTGAGTCTCTCACGCATCATTAGTTTCATCTCCACGAACCTATTGATTATAAATCCATTAAAATAAACCTCGTGCTAATAAAATCAACTAGAACATGTTTTGGTTGCTAGCATACCAACAATAGCACAGGATTAGGGTCTTTGGACTAGAAAAAGTGAGTAAATAGTCCAAGACTACTAAAAAAACTGTAGAGCACTAAAGGGTGAACAAATCCAACTTTCCTATAAGCATAGCTATGAACCCCCTCTCACATAGGGGATAAAAATGAAGGCGCATGCGAAAGAGCATATACTGGGGATTTTTCCTGAATTGTCACTGACTCATTTGGTCATGGTACTTCATGAACTTCAAATTCATTCGGAGCCCTCTGGAGTCTACTAGTCCACTTGTCCTCAGTACTCTAGAATAATTTCATACTTTTATATCCTTCCCATACGTTCAATCTCGATTGTCAATTGTACCCACCTAGAGGTTGACTCCGAGTTGGTATCCATAGTGGCCTTTCCTAGATATCTGCATAGGTGATTGTGGGGGGGTTCCCATGGTAGATGGAGAAGACATCGTATCACACTCTCGATACCCTTGGAAGGTGATCCCATGAAAGTGAGGGTTGCTTGCACCAAGAAGGGATGTTATTTGGAGGTCGGGGTAACTACTTCTCATTTCTTCATGGGCAACTTGATATCCTGTCTTCGGAAGATCGTTAAATATATCGTTTCTTGGTTGATTTATTTTAATTTTTTGAGGAGTGTGTTTATTTGATTTATTTAGTCGGCCTTAGGATTGAATAGTTCACAGTATACAATGTATGGATCCTGAAGTTCAGGAACCTCAACCCAATGTTTCTTATGAGGGAATGATTGAAGATCAAACTTCTAAGATCGTGAGTGTATCTCCTGGAAGTGGCCAACACATTCAAAAATCGGTCATGACCTCCATAGAAATCCTTGCATCTTACGTAAATCCTCCTTTTACTGATCCACTCGGCCAACCACTCACTGATTGTTATAGCAAGATTTTCCTCACTCTATGCAAATTTTCTCAGAAGGCCTTTTCCATTTCCCTATGCAAACTTGAAGTCCCTTTTTGTAGTTCCCAGAGCTAAAAATAATATTTTCCACATATACGTGCCCTAATAGTTATACAACATGTGTATATGCAGGTTGCACATTACAGGTTGCATACATCGGGTTTTGTGCCCAAAATTAAATAATGGTGTCGGGTTTCCATGTCACATCACGAGATCCATGATCCTTGACCTTCCATATATTGGAAACATTCTAAAGTGGCCCTTTAGTTCCATTGGAAGGCTATAAATGGGACATATCCAAGCTGTGGAAAAGAAGAGAAGAATTCAACTTTGAGAGAAAAGTTACTCTGGAGAAATTACTCACTTCATATTAAGTCTGCATCCCTTTGTCCTTTTAAGTCTGAACACATTGTTCAGACCCCAATCTCTTCCCTGCTTGATGGAGACCCCCATTATCTCTCTTATATGATCTTGCCTTTGGTGGAGGATTGAAGTGGTGGAGGCCCAGTTGGAAGGGACTTAGTTTCTCGGTTTCGAACGTGTCGAAATAGATTTTTTTCATTCAAATACTTCTGTTGATTACATTTTAATAGAAATACTCTTTTCTCGTCCAATTAATGTCTTGCAAATATTTGAATTGTTATTCCATGGGCATATTTGTTATGAATATTGATGGATTATGCTATTAAAGGTGATAAATTTATATATTATCACCATATGCTTGTGTATCTTGGTTGTTGAGGACAAGTTGCAGGTATATTGCTTTGAGTCGAGTGCTCAACAATGGACTTCATCGAACGTCTAGACAAGGTAGGCTCTTTATCTTGTCTTGTTATCATATTTGTTTATATAGCATAATTGAGATTAGAGTTTATTTCTGCAATAATTTCCGTCTGTTGTGGTTTACCCCATGCCATAGAGTGAATTTCCTCGTAACAGAATTGGTGACCATAATGGGGATAGAATCTTATTTTCGGGGTTTGGAGTGCTTTTCTCCTTTGACCGCTCTTGTTTATATCGAGTTTCTTGTCATATGATTGCAGCCTCTGTTCATTTTGAGTCTAAGTTTCTTAGCCTTATCCTTAACCTGTCAGTGTTTATGTACGCGGGTTTTTTCCTGACAGTCGCGTACATATGCGAGAAATCATTCTGTAGGAAGAGTATATATGCAATTTTCTCCTGAACAGTCACGTACATCATTTTTGTATTCTTGGTTGATGATTTTTATGTTTGTTGGGTAATTTTTTATGGTTGTTGAGTCTTCTTAGGTCTCTGTTATCACTGTTAAGTGCCAGTAGAGTGATAAGAATCCTTTCTTTGGTTGAATTTTCGGGCGATTTTTCTTTCTCATCATCCTTTTCATTGATTGTCCTTACATCTTGGGATGGGTGTTTGCTTCTTGATATCCTATTTAGTTTGTTTCTGTTTACATATAGTAGAATCTTTATTTCAAGTTGTTGTTCAGTCCTTGCATTTTCATTCTTTTATATTGAAAATACAAAAATAATAAACGTTTTGCATTTTTGGCATTTGATCTTTTGGGTTCTTATCATTGATATTAGTACATGTATGGAAATATTACATCTTATTTTGAATTGTAGAATTAAATTGAAAATTGCATTTTGAAAAAGCTTATCATGTATTGGGAATTGAAGTTAGGACTTTTCATTGTATTCATATTCATTTTTTTACTTGTTGAGTCATAACATCATCAATTTCACAACTGCGCCTTTTTAAGTAAGAAAGGCCACTAAAAGTAACGCTGATAAATTTAAAATTGATTAGAAACGAATTTAGTTTTAGGGTGCACAAACTAGCTTAGGATTTAGATCCTTGGAATGGGATTTTGTGAGTAAACTTCTCCAAGGCTAGTAAAATCAACATATGTGTCTGAATAAGGGAGTGGTGAAATCCATTGTATAATTAGTGACGTCAAGAGGCTATTCTTACATTAGAGTTAAGCACGAGGTCGCATGAAATTGGTTGAGGGGATATCCCCCAATACCTTCTTAGTGTCAGATATATTTCTGGGGATCTATCCGTACATGGGGATCTTGCTAGTACCTTTACCTTTTTGAGAGGCAGTGCTTTCGAGATTTCGGGCTTTGTTACCATGACTATACGGTAGACCTAACTTACGAGGGTTCTCCTGCACATCGGTTATATCGTGGTTTCTTAGTTTCTTAACATAGGTATCACATAGGTTACTTGAAGGGCTTATTTTGCAGGCACCTTGGGTCATATAAGGGTTGGAAAACACACAACCTTTATGGAGGATTACCTATACGAGGGGATCTGACCGACTGGTTGTTAATCCCACGAGGACATTATAATTGATTCTGATACCTCCTATATTTTGCACGGAGTCTCAGGTCCCTCTTGGGTGAGGCATACCTACTTTAGGGAGGGAGGCCTCTTTTAGCCACTTTATCCTGTTTGTGTGCATATTGGCCTTTTGTTTATTTTGGTGTGCTCTTTGATTATTAGTTGGCCTTAGGATTTGTTTTTATATCTCAAGTCTTGAGTCCTAGTGCATCCAGACCAGCTTCCCTATAGGTCTCACCGTTTGTTACAATTACCACTGCATCTTGAGTGTTTTCCTTCTAAAAGCCATAAAGTTATCAAATGTGGTAAAGACACCTCCACCTACCAGACTTGTGATCATACAAGGATGAGTACTGATTCAAGTCAGAAATATACTGGGATTCCTTTGACTCTTGTACGCACTATAGTTAACGATACTCCTTCGACACATTCAACGACAATGGTTGTAGTTCCAGAAGTTCCCATCATCACGCATGTCCGACCTATAGTGAATACTCACCCTATAGCCACGAACCCTTTTGGTTTCCTTTTTCACTCACCAGGATACAATATTCAGTCCATCCCTATGACCTATATCCCTTTTTCTTATGGCATGCTGAATTTCACATCGTAGTTTTCATCCCCCATCCCGACATCTAAAAAAAATACTAGTATTGGACTTGGGGGCATGGATCCTCCATATATTCCATTTTCGTTTGGTGGTGCTCATATCCCACAAATGAATCCTATAGTTGGAGGCCTTCCTCCTTTTCACCCAGGGTCTAATCTTGGTCTTAATGCTCCTATATGGAGTGTTCAACCTGGCGAACAAGCTGTTGCTTATGGTTTGTCCTTTACATCTACCTCCTCTGCACCAATTCTGACCAACACGTTTGCCATTTCCAATCCAATTCTATCCTTCAAATTCACACCCAGAGGAGGTTAGTTTCATACCTTGGGAAACCCCCAACCTCAAGCTACTTTAGCTAGGGGAATTTTCACAGCCCTTATCATAACGTTCCTATTGTAATGGTGCCCAACCAACCCCTCATGAATCGGTTCGGAGGAGGGTTTTACAATGTCGTATAGGGTGATGGTGCATACTAGAACCCTGGATGGGTTGTGATTCCCTAGAAACAATCTTTCATGGGAGCTTGGGGCCAGATGCCGCAACCCTGTCTCCCTTTTCTGGCCACGCTCAATCTACCATACTTGTCTGTATTAATGAATGACCTTATGCATAATGATCCAACATGGCCCCCCATCCCCACCAAGATTCCTTCGGATATTCTGAAATTCAAAGGCAAGATTGGTGAAGATCCTGGTGATCATGTCACTACTTTTCATTTTTGGTGCTCTTCTAATTCCCTTAATGAGGATTCTATTCATTTAAGATTGTTTCAACACACCCTCACATGCGTTGCAACGAAATGGTACATAGAGCTACCAGGGGGACATACGAATGTTTTAATCAAATGGTTTTAGTTTTCCTCAACCACTTCCAATTGTCGATTCGTTATGATTTCGGCATAGAACTTGTGTCAGCCCTCTATCAGGACAAATAGACCCATATCTTGGATCACATTCAAGAGTGGTGTAGACAGAATAGGTTGATCAAGGCTTGCATACCTCCTGAGTTCCTTTAAGAATGGTTCCTTATGTCTCTCCAGCCTTATGTTTTGAAATATGTTTCTACATACGGAGTTACATACAAGGAAGGAGCGATTTTTAAATCCCAGCAGTTAGATCTTATGTATGCTCAGTTTGGGATGTTATACGAAATTATTCCAAACATGTCGAGGTTAAGCTATGACACTAAGAAAAAGCCCGAGCCTCATGTCGATGTCATTGTAGGCTCTGCAAAGGTGAAATCCACAGACTTGGTGACAAGACAGTTGAAAGAGTTTTATCTAAACCAATATATAGGAGGACAGGATTTGTCTCTATCCTCCACTCCCACTCATTCAATGGATGTACATTCTGTGAAATCGTTGACCAACCCGAATGGTAACCAACAATGAGGAGGGAATAAAAATAAAGGGCGTGGTAACAATCATAAGGGTGGGAAGAACAATAATAAACCCAAGAACAATGGTAATAATGAGAAGTCGAATAATAATGTTGTTGAGGGAAAGAAAGAAAGGAGAAAGGTGAAGTTTCCCTGCAAGATTTGTACAAACGATCACCTTACCCACTTGTGCCCCAAACTTGCGGAAGCTGTGAGGATTTTATCTCTACCGCCCACTGTGCTAACTAATCCTTTTCCACATAATCATCACATGGGCTCGATCTCCTCGAATGTCAGAAATGCAATGAGTGGAATTCAAAACCCACAGTTGCAAGATGATGACCGTGTATGCATCAATATGGTTAAATATTAGGTTAATTGATCCAGATTTGTATCCAGAAGCTTGACAGGCCTCAGAAAAGCCTAAAATTAAATGTTCTCAGAATGATGTCAAAGTGAATGTGTGCATAGGCCTCATCGATACGAACCCAACACAACTTGAACGGGATCAAACGAACACCGTATGCTCCTGATATTGTATTTTGTTTGAAAAGTCAAACAGGGAAAAAGTCAATAGTGAAAAAGTCAACGCTGATGTCATCATGTTGACATGGTAGAGGCACAGATGGTAGGTAGTACAGATGATGTGGACCAAATAGGAGGTGACACATGTCACCACTGAAAGGGTCACACGTGGCACTCGTACAATTGACGTGTCAGCCCGGGATGATGACACGTGGTGGATAGAGACAGGTACAGATGGAGGACAGGTGGTCCAATCGTTGACTGACACATCACAGGTGTGCTTATGTGGTCAACTACTGACTAGACAGTGACAGGGACCAATATCATGTTGACACATGGCATCGAAGGACAACAAATGGCAGGGTGCCATGTGGCACCCATGGGTTGGCTGATTAGTTATATGCAAAAGTTTTGGAGTGGACGGGAATTGAACCGGAGGCCTCTCCACCCACGTAAAGCCTTCACAGTGGTCGGATTACCAACGCGCCACAATGGTTCTTGTTTTATGTAATTCACTTTTTAATATTTAAAGTGAATTTAATGTGAGCACAGGGAGTGGATAAGCCATAGTCCACGGATTTATGAAACCCCATATGACTCGGGGGTTAGAACTAAAGGCCAGGTGCAAGAATAGGGCACGGTCCTATTAAATAAACATATGAACATAAATAGGGGGGCGTGCTCATTTTGGGGGCTTATCCCTATTATTATGGCATAAAGTGGGTTTTTAACCATATCTTATGGTTTTTTTATTGATTTTATTAACCAGTTTTGGTTATTTGGCCATATCTTGGTAGATATTGGGCCAAATTGAGTGCCACAAAAAGTGGGATGTTGGGATTTGATCCCTCTACATAATGGCTATATAAACCAATCCATTGTGAGGTTTTAAAAAATAAATAGGCAGCAAATAAGCTTGAATCAATTCGAGGAAGAACTTGCCAAGGTCAAGTAGTCTTAAGCAATGTAGAGTCGCTGAGCTTTGGAGGCAGTTTTTGGGAGTTCTACTACTTCATTCTCAGTGTCATTTGTTGCACCAGGTTTATGAGACAGAGAAAAATATAGCTAGTCATTCATATCCCTATATGATGTAATTTTAATGTAGATTGTAAAGCATTTAATATTGAATAGAGAAAGCTCCCTCACTGAAGACAAAGGCCCGGAGACATAGGCGGATTTTTTCGAACTCCATTATAAAATTCTTGTGTACAATTGGTTGATGGTTTGATTTATTTGTGTTATCTGCTATTTCTCTTAATTATTTAAGTCTTTTACATTTTCATATTCACATGCACTGTCAGAAAAAGGTCTTGATAAAATTGAGGTTATAGTGTGCAATTGCTAAGCTTCGATTTTCAGAGCATTAATGTGGCCACTTGATCTCACGATTACAGTTCTTCATAGACTGTACATAATCTAGAGTCTCCTCCTCCACTGGATATTCCTTTACAAATCGAAAAACTAGATCCCCTGCCTCATATTTTGAAAGGAGTACTCAAGTGCTCTATCCACAATCATAATACTAGAGCCGCCCATAATTACTCTATTGTTGAGGATCTGGGTCAAACCCCTTGTGCAATGTCAGTTCTGGAGGTACTTTAGATGTGTCCTTCACAAAGGAATTCCTTTTTATTTGCGTTAGGAGCTCTAGATCCTTGTGGCTCTAAGGTTATCAAGTTTGACATCACAGATGTGAAGCCTCGCTTTCCTTACCATGTGGCATTCCAAATCCACGTGGGTTATCAAATTATACCATCAAACATATTTTTATTGATGAAGGCGTTGCAACTTGCATGATGCCCCTGGTCTATTGGAAATCCCTTGGCTCTTAGACCCTCTCTCAATATCTGACCATGTTGAATGATTTTCACGATTTTTCTTTCCTCCCTCACAATATTCTTCCTACCTTCCTACTTCAATTAGGTGGGAAGACGATGGAGGTGGATGTCGAGGTGGTTGATGCGCCCCTTGACTATAACTTCTTACTAGGAAATAACTGGACTTATGCTATGACTACATTCGTATCATTCATCTTCCGTACTCTATTCTTTCCCCATGATGAGAATATCGTGACGATCGATCAGTTTTCCTTTGCGTATGCTAGCCCCAATGCATCTATTGGACCTTCGATCCCCGTGATCGAAAATTCTCAGCTAGAAATTGAGAATATTGGTGTCAGAATGTATTCATCCGTTATGGGTACCTTTGATTCCATGGCATCGATTCATCATATCTATGCCATGTCCATTGGGTCTGCTTCGTCAATGAGGTTCGTTCCTTTCCGCACTTCGTATTTTAATGATCCTTGGACCCTACCTTCCTCGACTGTGTTTTGTGAAGGTCAGTAACATATTGGAATGGCTATGCCACTATTGACAGTAGAGATAACGTATCAGGTTGTTCTTGACTCTTCTGCCAACCCAGATCCTATCACCTCACAGACGGACGAGGAGGATCTTGTTCTCAAGCCCATATGGGACACTTCATTGTCTTGCTCACATGACTGTCTTGATGATGCTTTACCCTCATATGAAGAAATCGTAGAGGCCATGGATGGTTCTGACAAGCCATGGGATGATATGCACCATCACTCTTATTTTCTCCCGAAACTTTCTAGAATCGAACAAGATGATTTTAAATCTATCTTGAGTGATATAGTCGGTCACACCGTATTTCCACTTGATACACATGAAATTTATGCTGAGGGAAATATGGCGAGTACCTCTCCTACCATCACGATCGATATCTCACATATTCCTGGTAAGGTTTAAAATGTATACATTACTATGGATTGTTCACTGAAATAAATTATGATCTACACCGATATCTTCAAAGAATTATGTGATTCATTCGCTTGGTCATATGAAGAGATTCAAGGAATCGACCCTTGAATTGTCAAACATGATATTAAAACTTACTAGGATGCTAAACCTATTCGGAAATGACTTAGAGTTGTCAATCCTAGGAAGGCTCCTTCTATTAAGGCAGAGATAGAAAAACTACTTAACGTTGGATTATCTACCCAGTTCCCTTGACTGAATGGGTATCCAATATTGTTCATGTGAATAAAAAGAAAGGAACCATCCGTGTATGCATGGATTATAGAGTGAATAAGGCCTGTCCTAAAAACAACTTCTCGACACCCTTCATTGATAATATTCTCAATGAGTGTGCGGGAAGCAAAGTTTTTTATTTTATGGATGAATTTTTAGGGTATAACCAAATTCAGATTAAGCCCGAGGACCAACATAAGACGACATTTATTTATCCTTGGGGTACTTTCGCATACCGGAAAATTCCTTTCAGCCTTAAGAACACCGGAGAAACCTTCCAATGAGCTATGACCCTCATGTTTCATGATCTCAAGCATATAGTCAAAGTCTATCTTGATGACCTTGTTGCTCACTCCCGTAAGAGAGTGGATCACTCTACCCACCTTCGACTATTTTTTGAAAGATGTTGTCATTACCGCATTTGTTTGAACCCTCATAAATGCATATTTTGCGTTAGGTCAGGTCATCTTCTAGGATTCTTAGTCTCTAAGACTAGGATCATGGTGGATCCATTAAAGGTTGAGGAAATGCTTTGATTGCCTCCCCCGTGCACTATTTGTCAGCTTCAAGGTTTACAGGGGAAAGCTAACTTTTTACGATGTTTTGTAGTAAAATATGCCAATATTACTAAGGGTTTCATGCATCTCTTAAAGAAGAACACTCTTTTATCTGGGATGAGCGATCACAGGAATCCTTTGATGCTTTAAATAAATCCTTGGTATCAACGTCTTTGTTGAAGTCTCTAGAATACAGTAGATATTACTTTCTTTATATCGTTGTGTACGAAGGGACGATTGGTATGGTTTTGGTTCAGGAAGATGAGGAGCTCTGTGAGCACATCATTTACTATCTTAGTAGAAACTTATTCATCCCTGAACTCAAATATTCTCATGTTGATAAGCTAGCTTCGGTTTTCGTTCACGCAGTTCAACGATTACGACACTATATATTTATTTGAAAAACTATTGTGCTTTTCGATGTCAATCCATTTCAATACGTCCTTACTAGGCGTATCATAGGGGGAAAACAGACTAAATGGATTGTCATCTTACAAGAATTTGATCTTGATTTTGCTTCTGCGAAATCCAAGAAATCACTAGTTTTTGCAGAGTTAATATCTGACTTCCCTTGGTTAGATGAGGATGTTATTCATGTTGATTCATTTGCATATGGACACATTTTCCTTGTCTCGTCGTCAGACCCATGGTATGGAGATATTTTGATCTATCTTTAAACTTGGAAGTTCCCTCAACATCTCTCAAGAGATGACCCACAACTTATACGATGTCAGGCTAAGAAACACCTTATCGTTAGTGACACTCTGTATCGTCGAGGAGTAGATAATATATTTTGTCATTGCTTGAATCACGAAGAAGTTGAGTCTATTCTGAATGACTGCCACAACGGGGATTTTGGTGGTCATCTATCCGGGCTTGTGACAACCCAAAAACTTTTGCGAGCCAATTATTTTTGGCCGTCTATTTTTAAAGATTGTGTCGAAGCGGTTAAGAAGTATCACCCCTACCAAGTGTTCACTCGGAAAATGCACTCGCATCCATCCCCTCTCCACCCAGTCATTATTGTCGGTCCCTTCACCAAGTGGGGGTGGATTTTGTGGATTGAAACCCAACTTTGGCTAGGGGGCATCAACACATTATCTTGGTAGTTTACTACTTTACTAAGTGGTTTGAGGCCATTTCTACAGTTAAATATGATGTTAATACTGCTTCTTTCTTCGTATTCAATTAAATTATAGCCAAGTTCAGAATCCCAAGTGAGATTTTCATTGATCATGGAAGTCACTTTCATAACGAAATGATAAAAGAATTCGCATCGAAATGGGGGTTTAAACATGGTCATTCTTTCCCTTACTACACCCAAGAAAATGGACAAGTAGAGGCCGTGAACAATTCTCTCAAGACCGTTTTGCATAAAACTGTCATCCAGAGAAAATATGACTGGCATATCATGTTTTATCCAACACTTTGGGCATACCGAACCTCGGTTAAAACTTCCATCGGTTTTTCTCCTTTCTAGCTAGTGCACAGTGTGGATTCAATCCTACCTATTGAATGTGAAATACCTTCTCTTATATTGATAGTTACGCTCCTACCTAACACTTTCAATCTCGAACAACGCCTCATACACCTAGAGAGTCTAGATGAGAAACGTCGAGATGCCTCCATGGCTATCGAAGTGAATAAACAACGTGTCAAGGTTAGATATGATAAGTTTGTTTGTCCTCGACAATACGTTGAGGGTGACTTGGTCCTTCTATACAACCAAGACAAAGAACCACTAGGGGAAAGCAAGTTTAAAACCATGTGGCACGGTCATATATCGTGGGATGTGTCTTAGAAAAAGGAGCTTATGAATTAGAATATTATGAAGGGAATGTGCTAGTTGAGCCTGAGAATTGAATATACTTGAAATATACTACACTATAGCGCCAATATTGGGTGTAAATATTTGTATACTAATGTATTTTAGTGTATATATCTTTTCCCTTTTTTTCATCTTTAGCTTGCTTATTGAGTTTTCCCTTGGTTGGAAGATGTCAATGGAGTCTTCGGTCTACTTAGGATGTGCAGATGGGGCCAGTCATCATGCATGGAACTTGGCTTCCATCGCTTGGGTTGTTTACTCACTTGAGGGTCTACTGGTGTCTTCAGGTGGAGTTTTCCTAGGTCCATCAACGAATAATGTGGCTGAATATAGCGTCGTTATAGAACTTTTATGCGATGCCATTTCACACGGTATTCACTCTTTTGAAGTTCTCCTGGACTCCCAGTTAGTAGTATGTCAGTTGAATGAAAGTTATCATGTGTGAGACCCTACTCTACTCTGACGATTCTTACGAGTACGACTTTTGGAACGACATTTTGATTTTATTACTTATCATCACATACCTAGAAGTTCTAATTATGTATCCATGCATATGATAATATTGTTTTAGATTGGAATTTGTCACATAACTAAAGCAAAGAAAACACTTTCATCAATGTACACATTGTAATATAAGTAAATCCGAAGACCAATGTTTTTTATATATATTTCATCTCTCAAAACTATGGTGTTATAGTACAAAATTGGGGCTCACACCCTCAAAATGCATATACGACCAATCAATACAATAATCATGACATCTAAACCTATGGAATTGTATGTGTGTCATGATAGCATACTATGGAATTTGAGATATGCTAGAAGAGTTATACCCAAGCACGAGGCACACCTACCACCTGCCACTGCATCACCTCTGACAAATCCTCTACCTGAACCATGGGAATTCTTTGCGTCAAACGAGACAGGTTTCCCTACACATTTTGAATCATATCCCTGATGCCTCTATCGATGTTTTGGAAGTTTTTCCAATCGTCGTGGACCCACTTTTGCGTAACATACATGTTTAATTAGTACTTGACATCATCCAAAAAAAAAAAAACTTATAAAAAAATACAAAAAAATAAAATATTAAAAAAAAATTGCATACCTATGTCTCCGTAGGCGGAACCTGGTGGTAACGACATGTCCAGATCTCCTCTAAAGTCAATCCCTGCATAAGAGTAGTCCTCTAGATCCATCACCTTCCGAATCCACCAGAAGAAAAACTCTTCGTTGTAGGGTGTGTACCCTACCAACCCCCCTGTCGCCTCATCATCTCGATCCACTGTGTCATGGATGGATTGCAAAGTCCATGTGAAACAATCTCAACTTCTAGGGCCCAAGCCTCAAACCCGCTTGAAGAAAAAACTACATAGGATAGACACAAACCCGAAGTTCCTATTTCTACCTTGTTTGCAGTTTGTTAGTTGGATCTTCATGTTGGCCAGCAGTGAGGTGCACCATTCGTAAACCATGGGTTGCAAGCACTCCACTGAATAGAACATAAGTGGCCTTGATGCAAGATGCAATGGGGCCAACCGTATGATCCATGTCAACACTAGGACAAAAATCGTGAGACTTAGATTGTTGATCGCTATGATCGGGAGTTGGCTCCCTACCTTCTCGGTCCCTGCAATACAATGAGTGGATATGTAGTCCTCTATGTTCATGCCACTCCCAGCTCCCTGGGATTTAATGTTGACCACCTCACCCTGACACGACAATCCTGTCAAAAAGTATATTTCCTCAACCTCAATCCTCAATGGTTTCCCATCAATGTTGAAGGTATTTGTATCTGGATATCAGTGGTTCACTAACATCTGGAGCAATATCACTTAAGCCCTCATACCTTTGAGAGACCAAAAATTATATAGCCCACATATTTTTAATGCCATTTGGGCCCCTAGATCTCTCTCCACTAAAACATCCACCTCTTCATGCTCTCTTTCTCTCCAGTCTAGCACCATCTTGTAATATTAAAATCACTTTTTGAGTCAGTAACATTTAAAAAAATCAAATCTACAGACTTGTACGTGAGCTATAGATTACACAATCATGTATAGGGTTTCATATGCGTTGGATGTTTTGCAAACAATCGCGTATAGGGATGTGTATACATGACCTGATGATCTACAGCCTGCGTATACCCTAGTTTCTAAGTTGTTCTTTGCAATACTCAAAAAAGGATACACAATTGCAATTATTAATACACTATAAATAAAGAGAGGAGAAAGATGACTTACTTGGTCCAGATGGTTGTTGATTCCCTCACTCATGTCTCCCGCAATCCACAATTGAAATTCGGGGGCAATTTGGTCCAAAATGCAGTATTTGGGTAAAAAATACAAATGGTATAGTAAAATTGGTTATTTTCACTATTTATAGAAAAATTTACCCACTTTGCATAGTTTTTGATAATGTTTTGGCCTAGTGGACTAATACGACAGTGGATGGAGTCGGTTTTGGGATTTTTATCCAGGGATTCTTGTATTTTATAGCATCATGTTTCCCGTTCGTAACTTTGGACAAGTATTTTCGTCAACCAGCATATAGGATAGGCCATAAATCCATTGTGCACATTTGCATTATCCTATGACTGCAGTTCATATGCCTTAAGTTTGAACCCATTTAGTAGCGACGTAGAACCTTCTTTTCTGCAACTAGAAGTGTTGTTATTGAATGGTAGAGACTTACCAAACATGGGTGCCCTAGTTAGAATCTCTATGCCATTCGGTGCCCATGTAGAGATTTTTAGCCGTAGGATCGAGAGTCTCTTATTGCTAATATATGACTTTGCGTTTGAACCTCATTCTTACTCATAAGCATGCTGACCTATACCTAGCGGGACTCCCAACGAGTTTGGTTTAAGCTCTTTTCCGACTCTTTCAAAAAGCAAAAATATTTTTGAGTGAACTTGTCTCTTTCACACTCGTAAATTGGATTTGAAAGGACGTCTATTTGGTGTAATTTTACCCCTTTTTCAAACCAAGTAGAATAAATTTACAAAAAAGGACATTTTTTGGCATTAAGTTGTAATTGCATCTCATTCTCTTGCTTGTAGTATTGAGCCTATTTTCATCCTATCACCTTAGCAGTTTGCATCATAAACCAAGTGGAGCCTTTCTTATATCCTTTGCAACTTGACACCCTATACCCCAAGAGGAAACATTCCCCCTAGTGTCCATATCCTGCATGCATCTCCTTGCATTGAGCATAGGTATGTTCCACTATTGGAACTAGTTGCTTACTAGCAACACTCTTTTCATCCTCTGTATCATACCATTCATGTGACTATGAAAAAAAAAAGGTGGGCGGGAAAAAAGTATTATCTTATATTGGCAGCAGTTGGGTCACCTTTGAACACAACACAAAATTTTGAGTCCACTTTCCATCAAAATTTTGGGTTTAGCATGACCTTAGGAAGTTGAGCTCGTTACTTATATTTTAATCCCCTGACTGGTTACTCTTCCAGTCCCTATGGAGAGTTTGATTGGTGCCTCCTGCATCACAAATTTTCATCATTGAGTATATGTTTCCAGAGTCTTCCATATGTTTTATGCTCTTATTCAAAGGATGTCTATCAACCTGTGTCAGTCATTCCTCAGAACTCTTGACTTTGCATGTCGGTCATACCCTCAGTGTGTCTCAAAGTTACTTGAATTTGTATACCTATTGTGCACCCTAGTCCTACTTTCATCATTGGTACATAACCTTGAACCCAATAGTCGACACTTCATCATTGGTCGTTGATTGAGGGGTTTCCCTTGTGTTCGACGACAAGAAATATATTCACACAATGGGATTCGTGAAATGTATTGGATGCCATTAGACTTATTGGTGGTTTCCTCTCTTTTGTCAATATTTTTCCTTATTGGTTGCTATTCAGAGGGTCTTTTTTGTATATCCCTTGCATCTAGTACATGCAAAAAGATGCACAGGGTCATTGGTTTGTGAACATGTTCTTTGTCTTAGTTCTTCCAAATAATCAAGCTCCTTCATTGTACCTCGTGCTGAATGATGAGAGATTCCTTAATTCCCTCCTTTTAGCAGGTCTCCTTCCATCGACTTCATCCCATCTATTCTGGAAATGGGACCTAGAGTCCTTTGAGTACCTAGAGGCTTGCAGTCATTAGTGCCAGGTTCTCTCGCCATCAACAGTTGGGAATACATCAATGTCTCTTGATCGATGGATTCTTCAAGTTTTCTACCTCAACACATTTATTCACACTTGTAATAATGTACTCGGTGCCTTGATACCTACTTTCATTATTGGTAGGATATCTCATATTTTTTAATGGTATACCTTAATGTTTGTTAATAAAATGAAGTCTCATTGTGTTCGAACTCAACTCCTTTATTCACATGATGTGGAATTGCATCCTTGGTGGATCATGTAGAAGACTTGAATACACCAGTTCATAGTCGCAGCTTTCCTGAGTTGTTGCTATCTTTCATTGGACCAGTACCTATGTGACTTTAGTGATCACGGGAGATTAGATTGTACTACATTGTATACCGATATCTTTAGATTGGTTTTGAGATTGGTTTTACTGGGCCTTGTTCATGACTATGACAGCCTACAACATGTAGCCACCTTTTTATTTTCTATTCATGGCCATGAACAATTTTTTGGTATATTTTCACATGGACCTACAATGTAATTCAAATTGGCATCCATGTGTGCAAAGTCAGTATAGATTATAATATTCTCATGAGCAACTAGTTCATCTAGTTGGGTCTCCATTACTCCACTTCTAGGTATTATAATCTATTTCAGCCATCTCAAATACTCCTCTGACCTCACACATTAGGGGGCATATGTTATAGAAAGATTTTCCTCAGCCTCTGAAAAATATTTCATATGGCCTTTTCAATTTCCCTATGCAGACTTGAAGTCCCTTTTTGTAGTTCTCAAAGCTAAAAATAATATTTTTCCACATATATGCACCCTAACAGTTATACAACATGTGTATATGCAAGTTGCACCATTAAAACCTGCATACATCGGGTTTTGTGCCCAAAATTAAAAAATGGTGTCAGGTTTCCATGTCACATCATAAGATCCATGATCCTAGACCTTCCATATACTAGAAAAGTTCTAACTTGGCCCTTCAGTTCCATTAGAAGGCTATAAATGGGCCATATCCAAGTTGTGGAAAAGAAGAGAAGAATTCAACTTTGAGAGAAAACTTACTCTGGAGAAATTACTCATGTCATATTAATTCTGCATCCCTTTGTCCTTTTAAGTCTAAACACATTGTTCAACCCTCAATCTCTTCCCTGCTTGATGGATAACCTCATTGTCTCTCTTATATGATCTTGCCTTTGGTGGAGGCCTAGCTAGAAGGGACTTTGTTTCTCGGTTCCGAACGTGATGACACAGAAGTTTGTCATTCATATACTTTTGTTGATTACATTTTAATAGAAATACTCTTTTCTCATCCAATTGATGTCTTGCAAATATTTGAATTGTTATTCCGTGGGCATATTTGTTAAGAATATTGATGGATTATGATATTAAAGGTTCTAACTTTATATATTATCACCATATGCTTTTGTATCTTGGTTGTTGGGGACAAGTTGAAGGTATATTTCTTTGAGTCGAATGCTCAACGATGGACTTCATCAAACATCTAGACAAGGTAGGCTCTTTATCTTTTCTTGTTAGCGTATTTGTTTATATAGCATACTTGAGATTAGAGTTGATTTATGAAGTCATTTTCATTTGTTGTGGTTTACCCCATGCCATAGAGTGATTTTCCTCGTAACATTGATCCAGCATCCATGATATTTATTGATGTCTATTCTTCTTACAATTTACCGCCTAGTTCAACCACTACACAATATTTTGGCATGAACCCGCCATCTTTTGGTTTTCCCAAAGGACCTGGGAATTTCTCTTTTTTCCAAAAATCTTATAGTTGATATTGTTGGTGCTTCATCTTTATCGGAAACATCGGTGACCCAGGTAACCCCAAATCAACTACTTGTGCATGCATATCCTTTCACACATGGTTCATGTAATATTCCTACTTCACATTTTCCAGACATGCACACAACAAGTTCTTTACTTGGTCGTCCCATTGGACAAATGGACGATATTCAATTCATTCATAGAACCATAGTTACACAAGCTACTCATCCTCCATATCAACCATCGCAGATGAGTACACCCTACATTGGAGGTCAATCTTCAATGGGATGCCAACCTTTAGCTGGGGGCCAACCTTCAGCTAGAGGGAAATTTCTCACTGGGGGAAACCTACATGGTTGAAACATCAACAAGCCCGAGGGAAATCCTCTCCTATAATCCCTTCTATCCCTACTACCACTCTCATGTATCCAAGAAAACCATTTCCAGGATTTTATAACCCGTTGTGGGGTCAACCTAATCGGGTGGGAATTCCTTAGCAAGGAACTTTTCCCTATTAATCCGTAAACCCCACGATTCCAACAGAATAGTCCCTTCAACTGCCATATATGGGGGGACCATCAGATTAATCACAGTATGTAGGAGGTCCATCTATTCAATCACAGTACATGGGTGGACAACCAAGACAACCACCTTACATGGGTGGACAACCACCGTACATGGGAGGACCATCTAGTTTTTCCATCTCACCGCAACCTGGATATGGTCCTACTAGTGTTCATATGCGACATGGTTATCACCAATATCCACATGCTAACCGACATTTACCATTATTGGCTACGTTATATCTTCCATAAATGACACTTTTAACAAATGATCCCATTCAGCATGCCCAATTTTGGCCCACCATCCCTTCTAAATTACCATCCGACATCCTAAAATTTGACAGAAAACCTGGGGAATATCCATACAATCATGTTATGAATTTCCATTCATGGTGTTCTTCCAAATATTTGATGGAAGACTCTATCCGTTTGAGACTTTTTCAGAGAACACTTGCAAGTGTAGCAACCAAATGGTATATTGAGTTTTCACGTAACTCCTTTGTTGACTTTAATTCTCTTGCCATGAATTTTTGGACACCTTTTTAGTTGCTTATATGATAAGATATCGGTATAGATATTTTGACCTCACTCTGGAAATCATCTTCCACCCATATATCTGATCATATTCATGAGTGTATACAATGGAGACAGTTGATTAAAGAACCAATTCCAGACCAACTCCTTGTGAATTGGTTTACAAAGTCACTCTTTCCACCCATCGCTCGTGATGTTTCTGTGGGTAATGCCATTATTGAGGAGTAGGATATCAATCATGTTCAATATTTGGAATTGGTATATTCTGAGTCCGACACACTTTATGATCTGATCCCTCATGTTCCTCACCCATCGAATGATCCAACAAGACCTGCTCCAGAACTAGTTTTTGTTTCAGACACCAAAACTACTTATGCTCGTTCTCAAACCTCTGAGGTGAATGCGGTCCAATCCACTTCATCTCAAAAACAAGGAGGTAAGAAGAATAAAAAGAGTAAATCCAAGAAATATTTTTACCAACATGATACTACAAATACTTTTGATACTCAACCGAATAAGAAGGCTAAGTTTCCTTGCATGATTTATGAGGAGGACCACTACACAAAATATTCCCCTCATCATGAAGCAATCACTAAATTTATGAAGGGTACCTCCCAATCAGTTCAATAGAAACATCTGGTTGCACAAATCCCTGCCCCTCCACAAGGGGGTAACACAGGTCATTCCCATCATGGGGATGCTTCTTCAAGCTCCTCTGAGGTATATATGTTTAACACAATTAATGTAATGACTCGATAAAATACTTATGACACTCCTCCATGTGATAAGGCTAATGGAAATGATATCAAACATCCCTCCACATCCACTCCTCCTCCATCTTCCAATCCTCTTCATATTGAGAAGCCAATTTTTGACGCAGTGTTGCGCCTGCCTGCCTAAAAGTGCAATTCAAAAAGTGACATTTAATCCAAATTCCCGCGTTGCCCAAAACTACAATATTGTTTAAGATTTGGCGCAAGAACCTTGTGCTATATCAACCCTCGAAGTTCTATAACACTATCCAAGTCAACGCAAAACCTTATTGTCATCTATTGGAGCCATGGATCTGGAGGAATTGAACTTGATTACGTTTAATCTAGACTATCTTAAGGAGAGGATCTCACACCACCTAGCATTCCAAATTCAAATTTCGTTCGGTGGGAAGAACATCCATCGCATTTTTTTGGATGAATGAGCCTCTACCTATGCCATGTATTTTCCTTGCTGGAGAGCCCTTGGTTCTCTTAAACTTACCCTATCTCCTACCACCCTAAAAGCATTTGATGGACATGATTTCCAACCTCATTGACTCTTGCAATCTTCCACTGTGACATTGAAGGGTAAAACCGTTTCGGTCGATATTGAAGTGGTTGATGTGCCCCTGGATTATAATTTTTTACTTGGTCATAGTTGGTTCTATGAGATTACCGTCATCACATCTTTGGTGTTTTATATTTTATGATCTCTCCATCAAGGAAATATTGTCAATCTTGACCAACTTGACTATATAACACCAGATCTCCACAATGTTGCATCAAATAATGTCCCTTTTCTAGGACAGTCTATTCTTGAGAGTGTAGGAGTAGGTCTCCTTAAGGATTCCTCACTCATGGTGTTTTTTCCTTTACCCTCTCCTACCACACTATACGTTTCCATGTTAAATATTATTTTGACTCAGGCACGACAATCCCTAGAATCACTTGCTCCTTTGGTAGTACCTGATCATAACAAGCAGAGTTCTTTTCCTGTTTCAAGAGCGTTAAAAAATGAAATAGATGCTAACGATCACAATTCATTTTCTCATTCAATCTCATTAAAAAATAAACAGACCCCCCTCCATTCAAATCGATTCTCACTCTAGATCGAATACTTGAACCTTCTTTTCCTCCACCTAGTGAAAATATTCCTATTAGTAGCTAGACACCTAAAAAAGGAAATAAGAAGATTCTCTAGAGGAAACGATGCTTGGGGGGGAGTTCTCTAGCCTATGAACATCATACTGGAGAAAGGCCACTAGATTATATCACGGGAGCTGGGGGAAAACTACCTTTAGAGAGACCCACTTCTAGGAGTGATCCTCTCTTGGGGATCATTCCCATCATAACGTAGTAGTATTTTCTGGAACGATCTTAGTATTTTTTCTTTCACATTCTCGTAAATACATGAGAATAGGTTACTGGGATTAGTATTTTTTATTTCTTGTGATCGTATACATGAGAATAGGTTTCTAAGTATACTTTTATCTCTTTTTTAGACTCGTAAAAACTATACGAAAAAGGAACTCTTTGGAGTTTCCTTTAAGCTCTTTTCAAACTCTCTAAACATGAAAAGATTGTCAAGTGATCTTGTTTCCTTTCACACTCATTAAAAGGTTTGAAAGGGAGTCTTTTGAGTGGTATTTTATCTCTTTTTCGGCCTCGCGAGACTAATTACAAAAAATGAATACTCTAGTCAAGCATGACTAGAAGATTTCTCCCTTGTATTGTTTTACACTTTTTTTGATCTTGGGAGACTAAATTTACGAAAAAGTCATCCATGGAGTCATATTTAAGTTATTTTCAGACTCTCTAAACATGAAAAACCATCGATTTTACCTTCTTTGGGCTCTTAAAAATATGCATCAAAGGACCTATGTCAGTCCAATATCCAGGACCCATACACGACCGAACCCCTCCTTCTTCAGGTTCGTTAAACATATGTCGAGGGACTCATCAAAGATGAGATATACCGAGCATTTTTTGTCCTCCTAAAACTCATTAAAAAAGAAAGAGGTACTCATCAATCATTATTATAGAAAGATTTTCCTCACCCCATGCAACTTCCTCATAAGGCCTTTTCCATTTCTCTATGTAGACTTGAAGTCCCCTTTTTGCAATTCCCAGAGACAAAAAACATAGTTTTCCACATATACACAACCTACAACTATACAACATGTGTATACACAACTTACACTATTACATCCCATGTACATCAGGTTTTGTGCCCAAAATTAAAAATGGTGTCAGGTTTCCATGTCACGTCACAAGATCCATGATCCTTGACCTTCCATATACTGGAAACATTTCAACTCGGCCCTTCAGTTCCATTTGAATGCTATAAATGGGCCATATCCAAGATGTGGAAAAGAGGAGAATAATTCAAATTTGAGAGAAAAGTTACTTTGGAGAAATTATTCACTTCATATTGAGTCTGCATCCCTTTGTCCTTTTAAGTCTGAACACATTGTTCAGCCCCCAAGCTCTTCTCTAATTGATGGAGAACCTCATTGTCTCTCTTATATGAGCTTTCCTTTGGTCACAGAGGATTGAAGTGGTGGAGGCCCAGCTGGAAGGTACTTAGTTTCTCAGTTAAGAACGCGACGACACAAAATTTTGTCATTCATACAGTTTTGTTGATTACATTTTAATAGAAATACTCTTTTCTCGTCCAATTAATGTCTCGCAAATATTTAAATTGTTATTCCATGGGCATATTTGTTATGAATGTTGATGTATTATTCTATTATATGTGCTAAATTTATACATTATCACCATATTCTTGTGTATCTTGTTTTTTGAGGACAAGTTGCAGGTATATAGCTTTGGGTCAAGTGCTCAATGATGGACTTCATTAAACGTTCGGATGAGGTAGGCTCTTTATTTAGTCTTGCTAGTATGTTTGTTTATATAGCATACTTGATATTAGAGTTTATTTTTGTATTCATTTCCATCTATTCTAGTTTACCCCATTCCATAGAGTGATTTTCATCGTAATAGAATTGGCGATCATACTGTGGATTGAATCTTCTTTTCAGTGTTTAGAGTTTTTTTCTCCTTTGATTGCTCTTGGTTAGCTTGAGTTTTCTTGTCATCTGACTTCTTGACAACCTATTTTCATTTTGAGTCCGAGTTTATTTTCCTTATCCTTAACTTGGTAGTGTTTTAATACATATACATGGGTTTTCCTTGAAAGACGCATACATATGCAAGCTGTTATTTTGTAGGGAGCGTGTATACACAATTTTCTCCTGAACAGTCGCGTACATCATCCTTGTTTTATTGATTTCTGATTTTGGTGTTTGTTGGGTAAGTTTTGATGGTTCTTGAGCCTTCTTGGGTCTCTGTCATGACTGTTAAGTACCTACAAAGTGATAGGAAACCTCTATTTGGTTGAATTTCATACATTTTTTTCTTTCTCATCATCCTTTTCATCGGTTGTCCTTGCATCTTGGGATGGGTGTTTGCTTCTTGATATCCTTGGTTTTTTTTATTTTTTTGGCTTACAGTAGGATTTATATATCAAGCTATTGTTAAGTCCTTGCATTTTCATTCTTTTATATTGAAAATACAAAAAATATACATTTTGGATTATGGAATTTGATCTTTTGGGTTCTTATTATTGATCTTGATACATTTATGGAAAGATTGCATCTTATTTGAAATCATAGAGTTGAATTGAAAATTGCATTTTGAAAAGCTTATCATTTGTTGAGAATTGAAGTTAGGACTTTGCATTATATTCATATTCATTTATTTTACTTGCTGAGTCATAACATCATTAGTTTCAAGACCACATCTTTTGAGTAAATAAAGACACTAAAAGTAATGATGATAAATTTAATATTGATTAGACACGATTTTATTTTTCAATGTGCACAAACTAACTTAAGATTTAGAGCCTTGGAATAGGATTTTGTGAGTAAACTTCTCCAAGGCTATTAAACTCAACATATGTGTCTGACTAAGGGAGTGGTGAAATCCATTGTATAATTGGTGATGTCAGGAGGCTCCGCTCACAACGGAGTTAAGCACGAGGTCATGCAAAGTCAATTGAGGAGATATCCTTCCAATACCTTCTTGACGTCAGAGATATTTCTGGGGATCTATTCGTATATGGGGTCTTGATAGTACATTTACCTCTGTGAGAGGTGGATCTTTCAAGATTTAGGGATTTGTTACCCTGCCCATATGGTGGACCTGACTTATGATTGTTCTCCTACACATTGGTTATATCTTGGTGGATTTATTTTCTTGACATAGGTAGCCACATAGGTTACTTGCAGGGGTTATTCTGTAGGTACCCTGATTCAGATAAGGATTGAAAAACACACAGCCTTTATGGAGAATTACCTCTCCGAGGGTATATGACCGACTGCGTTGTTAAGCCCATGAGGGCCCTTATAATGGATTTTGATACCTCCGATATTTTGAAGGGAGTCTCAGGCCCCTCTTTGGTGAGGCATACCTACTTTAGGGAGGGAGGACCCTTTCAACCACTTTATCCTATTTATGTGCATATTGGCCCTTTTGTTTATTTTGGTGCGCTCTTTGATTGTTAGTTGGCCTTAGGAATTATTTTTTATATCTCAAGTCTTGATTCATCATGGAGCCAGACCTGCTTCCTCACAGGTCTCTTCGTCTATTGAAATTACCACCGCATCTTGAGTCATTTCCTTCTAAAAGGCGTAAAGTTATCAAACTTGGTACACACACTTCCACCTACCATACTTGTGGTCATACGAGTAAGAGTACTGAGTCGAGTCAGAAAGATACTAGGACTCCTTCGACTCCCATACCTACCATAGTTAATGGTACTCCTTTGACACCTTCAACCACCATGGTTGTAGTGCCAGAGGTTCTCTTCATCACTCCTATCCGGCCTATGGTTGCTACTCAACCCATAGTCACGCACCCTTTTGGGTCTGTTTTGCATTAGTCAGGATACAATACTCATTCCATCCCTTTCTCTTATGGTATGTCGAATCTCACATAGCAATTTTAGTCATACATTCTAGTGAAGAATACAAATCCTATTATTGGACTTGGGGGCATGGCTCCTCCACATATTCCATTCTCGTTTGGCGGTGCTCATATTCCCAAAATGACTCCTACGGTTGGAAGCCAACCTCCTTTTTACCCTGGGTCTAATCATAGTCTTAATTATCCTGGATAGAGTGGTCAACCGAGAGGACAAGCTCATGCTCATGTTTCATCCTTCACACCAACCCCCTTCACACTGATTCAAACCAACATGTTTGGCATGATGAATCCACATTTATCCTTCGGATTTCCACCCGAGGGAGGTTAGTTTCATAATTTGGGAAACCCCCAACCTAGAGCTACTCCAGCTGGGGGAAATATTTACAACCCTCATTATAACATTCCTATTGGAATGGTTCCCAACCAATCCCTTATGAATCAGTTAGGAGGGGGGGGGTTTCAATACTAGACAAGGACATGGTGCATACCAGAACCCTGGATGGGTTGAGATTCCCCAACCTTAATCTTTCCCAAGACATTAGGGAAAAATTCTGCAACCCGATCTCCCTTTTCTGGCCACGCTCAATTTTTCAGACTTGTCAAGCTTAATGAACGAATTGGTGCATTATGACCCAACATGCACCCTTGTCCCCACCAAGCTTCCTTAGGATATTTTGAAATTCGAGGGAAAGACTGGTGAGGATCCTGGTGATCATGTCACTACTTGTGATCTTTGGTGGTCTTCCAATTCCCTTAATGATGATTCTATTCATTTAAGATTGTTTCAATGCACCCTCATGGGGCTCACGACGAAACGGTACATAGATATACTTGGGGGGACATACGGTAACTTTAACCAGATGGTTTTAGTCTTTATAAACCACTTCCAATTGTCGTTTCATTACGATGTCGACATAGAAATTATGTTGGCCCTCCACTAGGATAAAGCCACTCATATCTCGGATCACATCCAAGAGTGGCATAGACATAAGAGGTTGATCAAATCCTACATTCCTCCAGATTTCTTGTTGGAATGGTGTATTAAGTTTTTACTTCCTTATATTTCGAAGGATGTCTCTACATCCAGGTTAACATCTGAAGAGGAAGTGATTTTAAAATCCCAACAGTTAGATCTCATATATGCTCAGTCTGGGATTTTATACGAAATTCTTCCTGACGCACCGAGGTCAAACTACGACCCTAGACAGAAGCCAAGGCCTCATGTTGATGCCATTATAGGCTCCACAAATGTTAAATCTATAGACTTGGTGACAAGTCAGTTGAAATATTTGTCTCTAAGTCAATCTGTAGGAGGACAAGATTCGTATGTGTCCTCCACTCCCACTCAGTCATTAGATGTACATTATGTGCAATATTCGACTAACCTGAACCGTAACCAGCAACTAGGGGGGAATAAAAGGAAAGGACATGGTAACAATCGTAAGGGTGGGAGGAATGATAATAAACCCAAGGACAACACTAATAATGATAGATTGAAGGTTAATACAGGTGATGGAAAGAAAGAGAAGAGGAAGGTGAAATTCCCTTGTAAGCTTTGTATTGATGATTACCTTACCCACCTATGCCCCAAAATTGAGGAAGTTGTGAGGATTTTATCTCTATCACTCATTGTGTTGACTAATCCTTTTCTGCATAATCATCACATGGCCTCGTGCTTCTCTAATTATAGAAATATGGCGAGTGGGAATCAAAACCCACCGGCGCAAGACAGCAACCCTCTATGCATCAATATGGTCAAGTCTCAGGTTAATGTAGCCACTCAGTCTTGCGATTCTAGTTCTTCATAGGATTTTCCAGATCTAGAATCTTCCCCTCCTTTGGAGACACCTTTACAGATCGAAAATCCAGAGCCTCCACCTCATATTTTGAAAGGAGTACTCAAACTCTCTACCCACAACCCTAATGTTAGAGCTTCCCATAACTACTCTATTGTTGAGGATCTAGGTCAAACCCCTTGCGTGATTTCGACTTTGAAGGTACTCCAGACATGTCCTTCACATAGGAATTCATTTTTATATATGTTAGGATCTCTAGAACCCTATGGCTCTAAGGTTATCAAGTTTGACGTCACGGATTTGAAGCCTCACTTGCCTTACCACGTGGCCTGTAAAATCCATGTGGATTACTCAAAGTATACCATCAAATGCATTGTTATTGATGAAGGCGTTGCAATGTGTGTGATGTCCCTAACCTATTGGAAAGTCATTGTCTCTCCAACCCTCTCTCAATATTCGACCATGTTGACCTCATTTGATGGTCATTTTTTCCGTCCCCACGGTATTCTTCCTATGTTTCTGGTCCAGTTAAGTGGGATGACAGTGGAGGTGGATGTCAAGGTGGTTGATATGCCTCTTGACTATAAATTATTACTAGGGAGTAACTAGAATTATGCTATGAGTGTATTCATGTCATCCATTTTTCGTACTTTATGCTTTCC
The DNA here is from genome assembly GCA_009831015.1 of Picea engelmannii. Taxonomy (NCBI): domain Eukaryota; kingdom Viridiplantae; phylum Streptophyta; class Pinopsida; order Pinales; family Pinaceae; genus Picea; species Picea engelmannii. The sequence continues at coordinate 25,503 of ML831608.1, read as the reverse complement.
TCATGATGGGAAAATTGTGACAATCGATCAATTTTCCTTTGCGCATGCTAGTCCCAATGCATCAGTTGGACCTTCGATCCCTGTAATCGAAAATTCTCAGCCGACAACTGAGGATATTGGTGTCATAATGTATTCATCCCTTATGGGTACCTTTGATTTTGTGGCACCAATTCATCATATATATGCCATGTCCAGTAGGTCTACGTCGTCAATGAGGTTTGTTCCTTTCCGCACTTTGTATTTTAACAATCCTTGGACCCTACCTTTTATGAACCTATCTTGTGAAGGTCAGTCACATACTAGAATGAAAATGCCGTTGTCGGCAGCAGAGATAGCATATCAGGTTGTTCTTGACTCTTTTTCCAACACAGATATAATCTCCTCATAGACGGACGAGGATGATCCAATTCTTAAGCCCGTATGGTCCACTTAATCGTATTTCTCACATGATTTCCTCAATGATACTTTACCTTCAGATGAAGCAATCATAGAGACCATGAATGGTTTTGATAGGACATGGGATGATATGCATCGTCTCTTTTACTTCATACTAGAGTTTTCTAGAATCGAACAAGATGATTTCAGATCTACCTTGAGAGAGATACTCGGTCACATCATAGTTCCACTTGATACGCACGAAATTTATGTCGAAGGAAACACAGCGAGTATTTATCCTACCATCATGATCGAAATCTCTCATATTCTTGGTAAAATTGAAAATGTATACATCGGTGTGGATTGTTCGCCTGAAGAAATTTTGATCTACACCTAGCTATTCAAAGAATTATGTGATGAAAATGTATTCGCCAGAAATCGACCCTTGAATTTTCTAACATGAGATTAAAAAATACTCGGATGCTAAACCTATTCGACAATGACAAACTACTTAATGTATGTTTTATCTACCCGGCTCCCTTGACTAAATGGGTATCCAATCTCATTCCTGTGAATAAGAAGAAAGGAACCATATGTGTATGTATGGATTTTCGAGACCTGAATAAGGCATGTCTTAAGGAAAACTTCCCGACACATTTCATTAATCAAATTCTTGATGAAATTATGGGAAGAAAGGTTTTTTATTTTATGGATGGATTTTCATGATACAACCAAATTCAAATTAAACTTGAGGATCAAAATAAGATGACATTTATTTGTCCTTGGGGTACTTTCGCATACCGAAAAATTCCTTTAAGCCTTAAAAACATTGAATCAACCTTCTAAAGATCCATGACCTTCACTTTTCACGATATGAAGCATATAGTCGAAGCTTATCTCGATGATCTCACTGCTCACTCTCACAAGAGAGTGGATCATGCTTCCCAGCTTCGGCTAGATTTTGAAAGATGTCACTATTATCGCATCCATTTAAATGCTCATAAGTGAATGTTTTTCATTGGGCCAGGTTGTGTTTTAGGATTCTTAGTCTCTGATACTAGGATCATGGTGGATCTTTAAAGGTTGAGGAAATACTTTGATTTCATCCCCCGTGCAATATTCATCAGCTTCAAGGTTTACAGGGGAAAGCTAACTTCTTATGTCAGTTTATAGTAAACTATGCCAATATTACTAAGGGTTTCATGCGTCTCTTGAATAAGGATACTTTGTTTATATGGGATGAGCGAGCCTAGGAATCCTTCGATGCTCTTAATAAATCCTTGGTATTGACGCCTCTGTTGAAGCCTCCAAACTACAATAGATATTACTTGCTTTATATCGTCGCGTCTGAAGGGATGATTAGTATGGTTTTAGTTTAGGAGGATGATGAGCTCCATTAGCACGTCGTCTACTACCTTAGTCGAAATTTAGTCGGTCTTGAACTCAAGTACTCTCATGTGGAGAAGCTAGCTTTGGCTGTTGTACATGAATTTCAAAGATTACAACACTATATATTGCTTTGAAAAAATGTCGTGGTTGTTGATGTCAACCCATTTCAATATGTTCTTACTAGGCATATCATAGGGGTAAAATATAATAAATGGATTGTCATCTTGCAAGAGCTTGATATCGATTTTGCTTCGGCAAAATCCAAGAAATCGCTAGTTTTTTTCGAGTTAATATCAGACTTCCCTCGATTAGATGAGGATGTTATTCATGTCGATTCATTTGCATATGAACACATTTTCCTTGTCTCATCTTTGAACCCCTGGTATGGAGACATTTTGATCTGTCTTCAAACCTTTAAGTTCTCTTATCACCTTTCAAGAGACAATCAACAGCATATACGTTATCAAGATAAGAACTACCTTATCGTCGGTGACACTTTGTATCGTCGAGGTGTAGATACTATCTTGCTTTGTTTCTTGAATCACGAGGAGGATGAGTTCGTTATCAATGACTGTCATAGTGGGGCTTGTGGTGGTCATCTATCCGGGCTTGAGACACCCCAGAATATTTTGCGAGCTAATTATTTTTGGCCATCTATTTTTAAAGATTGCGTCGAAGTGATCAAGAAGTATCACCCTTGCCAAGTGTTCACTCAGAATATGCACTCGCATCCATCCCCTCTTCACCTGGTCATTACTGTTGGTCCCTTCACCAAGTGGTGGGTGGATTTTTTGGATTGCAACCCAACTTCAACTGGGGGGCATCATAATTTTATTATGGTCGTAGACTATTTTACTAAGTGGGCCGAGGTCATGCCTATAATTAAATCCAATGGTAAGACGACTGCATTTTTTGTGTTCAATCAAATTATAGCCTGGTTCAGAATCCCGAGTGAGATTGTCATTGATCATGGCAGCCACTTTCATAATGAAATGATGAAACAATTAGCATAGAAACTAGGGTTTAAACATGGTCATTCTTCCCCTTACTACTCCCAATAAAATTTACAAGTAGAGGCCATGAACAAGTCTCTCAAGACCATTTTTCATAAAAATGTTAGCCACAGCAAGTCTGATTGGCATCCCATGCTTTACCCAGTGCTTTGGGCATACCAAACCTCGGTTAATACTTCCAACGTTTTTTCTCCTTTCTAGTTAGTGCACGGTGTGGAGTCGATCCTACCTATTGAATGTGAAATCCCTTCTCTTAGATTGGCATTTAAGCTCCTACTTGAAAATTTCGATCTTGAACAACGCCTCGTATGTTGGAGAAATTTCTATTTTCGGCACACCAGTTCAGTGGGAGTAACACTAGTTCAATGGGAGTTAACTGACTAGTTCTATTTTAGACTTTATAATATTAGACCATCACTATTATGCACACATTCCTAATTATAGGATGTCATTGCCTATATGAGTGAATATCACTCACTCATTGATTAGATCATATTATACATTGATTCTCATTCTTCATTGTGTATCTCTCTTCCTTTTCTTGATAAGCTTTGTTTGTGTATGCTTTATCTAGGTCTCCTGTGCAGGTTTCCATGAAACACTAACATGGTATCAAAGACGAGATGATTGGAGCAACCCAGAAAATCTAGAGAAGAGTGAAATAGGATTTGAGTAAACCTAGTTTCTTCCATCATTGTGACCTGTCCCTATTGAAAGGTGTGACGATTGGAATCGTCGTGGCCTATACACATCCAAGGTGCGACGTTGTCGCACTGTGTTATTCATATGGGGTGTGACGATTCAATTTTTCACAATCATCACATTGTTTCCTTCACTAGGGTGCAATTATTTAGCATCATCGCACTTTATCCTTCTCTAGGGTGCGCCAATTCAACAACCCTCCAAAAATTGGTTTTCTGCAGTAAAATTGTGATATCTCGAAATCCATGATCTGGGTCGGGCGAAAATTTTTACCAGAGACATATAACATAGGGATTCTCATGATCAACAAAAATATCCAAAACCCAAATCATATTTTAGGAGATATAGTTGTTTTATCATATATATTTTCCATATCACCGTCAGTCATATCTCGGAATCCACGATCTGGGTTTTCAAGATCTTTTCAGAATCAATAGCAAGATGGAGGGAATAAAAATTATTCAATCAAGTCTAGTGATAATACTCACACTGTACAACTATTTTGAATGGAATTCAAAGGCCGCATCCCAACTCAAAATAAAAGGACTATATAATTTGACGATGGCGACAGAAACATAAACTACATCAGTGCTTGAGAAGACCAGATGGGCGAACCATAAGGATGAGGCCACATAAATACTTATTGAGTTAATATCAACTGATTTATGGTTTCATGTTGCCACATGCAAGACTCCAAATGAGATCTGGACCACCTTGGAAGGACTCTTTGGAAAGCAGGATGATATGCGAGGTCATATGCTTGAGGTAGAGTTGAATACCTTAAACTCTAAATGTTTTGATAATATACAAGATTTATTTACTAAATTTAAATATTTTCTATTGAGATTGGGTGAATGTGGTATTGATAAGTCTACACAAGATAAACAATTTATTATAACAATATTGGCCAATATAGGACCATAATACATTGTATATGTCTCTAATTTCCATTCTAGCAGATGTCTTTTTGGAACAAATTGGAAAATGCCTACATTGGATCAGTTCATTGAGTCTCTCACACAAGATCAAACAAAACTCATACACATGGGCCTCATCAAGGATCCCAAAGAACATGCACTCACCATGCATTATGGAAAAGGATCATCCAAACAGAACGTGAAGGAGGGATATTCCAAACCCTTTAAGGATTCTTCAGGTTCCAAAGACTCTTTAGTGTCAAAGAAGAAGAATAAGGGAAAGAAGTGCACTTACTGGAATAAACCAAACCATGAAGAATCCACATGCATGAAGAAACATATCGATATTATGGCACATGCACTTCAATAGAACAACCTTGGAAACTTCATTCCAAACAGAGTCAAGAAGCAGAAGGAAGAAGATATTGCTCCTAAGAAAGGTAATCATCATGCTCTGGTTGAAATTAATTCCTCATCTGATTCATGGATTATAGATTATGGAGCATCCCATCATACAGCAGCTAAAGAGGAATTTTTTACTTCTTTGAGTCCATGCTCAAGACCCCCTATTCTCATGGGGGATGATACTCCAATAGCAGTAGTAGGAGAAGGGAGAGTGGAACTCCATAATGGTAGTTTTGAGAATGTTTTACATGTTCCAAAGCTTTCTATGAATCTTCTCTCATTTTATCAGATCACTCGGAAAGGTAAAAAGGTTGGATTTACATCAGATTCAGTTTCAGTAATTGACATGCATGACAATTCCATCATTGCAATTGGTGAGGTGGATCACAAGTCAAGTTTTTATAAATTCACTAAGTTTTCTGACGATGATTCCTTTATTCTACTTACACATAAGGAGAGTACTTTTCATGCACCTCCAGTGCAACATGCATATACTCTTGTGATTCCATCAGTTTCATACATCAAAGATTATTCCATACAGTCAGATTTTGTACATGGAAATAAACAGGCAGTACAACCAGATAAGAATCCAACGTTGAAGCTTCAACAGATGACCAAGAAGGCACAGTTCACACTTTAGGAAGTAGGAATCCTTGCAGGGAATCCATTGTATTTGAGGAGGACTCGATCTCAACATGAGGATCCTTCTCATGTATTTTCATCTTCAGAACCTGCGATGCCCATGCATTTTTATATGGTTCAATATATTGATCTACAAACCTACGATAAGGTTGTGGGAAATCCATTATGGCAAGAATCCATGCAAAAGGAGCATGAATCTCTCCTAGAGAATCAGACTTATCATCTGGTTCCACTTCCACCAGAAAGGAATATTTTCAGGTGCATATGGGTCCATAGGATCGAGAGGTACAAGGCCCGACGAGTTGCCAAAGGACTTCATCAGATCCATAAATATTTCTACAACTTCACCAAGATCTTCACTGAGAAGAAGTTTCAGAATTTGTGGGATTATCTTGTAGTGAAGAACATGATTTCCTAACAGCTGCCATTTTCTTCTTTTGATACATTATATTTTGAAGGGGGTTTTTTGTACCCACATGGTTTTCCCTCTTTCCTCACTTTTATTCAGCGTTCATTAGTTGCATTGTAAATGAGTACCTAATGTGGCCTAGTAGCCGAGACTCATTTTTTACTCCATAGTGATGTTCAGGGGGGTGTTGGAGAAATTTATATTTTTGGCACACTAGTTCAGTGGGAGTTAACTGACTAGTTCTATTTTAGACTTTATAATCTTAGACCATCACTATTATGCATGCATTCATAATTATAGGATTTCATTGCCTATATGAGTGAAGATCACTCACTCATTGATTATATCATAATATGAATTGATTATCATTCTTCATTGTGTATCTCTCTTCCTTTTCTTGATAAGATTTGTTTGTGTATGATTTATCTAGGTCTCTTGTGTAGGTTTCCATGAAACACTGACATTGTACACCTAGAGATCCTAGATGAGCAATGTTAAGATGCCTCTATGGCTATCAAAGCGAATAAATGATGTGTCAATGTCTAGTATGATAAGTCTATTTGTCCTCAGGAATATTCTGAAGATGACTTGGTCCTCTTGTATTACCAACTCAAAGAACAGCTATGGGCAGAAAAGTTCAACCCCATGTGGCATGGTCCTTATATCGTGTGATGTGTCTTAGAAAAATGAGCCTATGAGTTATAATATTATGAGGGGAATATGTTGGTTAAGCCCAGAAATAGGCTCTACTTGAAAAGATATTACACTTGAGCCCCAAGCTTGGGAGTAACTCTTTGTATACTAGTGTATCTTAGTGTATATATACTTTCCTTTGTTTCATCAACTTGCTTATCGATTTTTCCCTTGGTTGGTAGATGTCAATGGTGTCTTCAATTTTCTTAGGATTTGCAGACGGTGTCAGTCATCATACACGGAACTTAGCTTTCATTGCTTGGGTTGTTTACTCACCTGAGTGTCAACTAGTGTCTTCATGTGGAGTTTGTCTAGGGCCATAAATGAATAATGTGGCTGAATATACCATCGGTATAGAGATTTTACGTGATGTCATTTCACATGGTATTCATTCTTTAGAAGTTCTCTTGGACTCCTAGTTAGTAGTATTTCAGTTGAAAAGAAGTTATCGTGTGTGAGACCCTACTCTACTTCGACGATTCCTATGGGTACGACTTTGGGAACGACATTTTGATTTTATTACTTATAATCACATACCTCGAAGTTCTAATTATGTATCCGATGCATATGATAATTATGTTTGAGATTGGAATTTGTCACATAACTAAAGTAAAGAAAACACATTCACCAATGTACACAATGTAATATAAGTAAAACTAAAGACCAATTTTTTTTATATTTCATTTCTCCAAAAATATGGTGTTATAGTACAAAATTGGGGCTCACACCCTCAAAATACATATAATGTTGATCAATACAATAACCATGAAATATACACATGTGGCGCCGGATGTGTGTCATGATAGAATACTATGGCGTTTGCAAGATGTTGGAAGAGTCACACCCAAGCATGGGGCACACCTACCACATGTCATTGCATCGCCTCCGGTAGATCCTCTACATAAACCATTGGAATTATTTGCATCAAATGAGACAGGTTTCCCTGCACAATTTGAAGCACTCTTGCAACGTCTCCTCCCACTGGCTCATCCCCCCAGTGCCTCCATCAGTGTCATGGGATTCCATATGTCCATCGTGAACTGGCATATATGTAAAAATACATGTTTTAAGTAGTACTTGACATCATCCAAAAAAACAAAAAAAAAAACTTTTACAAAAATACAAAAAAATGAAGTATTTAAAAAACTTTTTCATACCGATGTCTCTGTAGGCGGAACCTGGTGATAATGGTATATCTGGATCTCCTCTGAAGTCGATCCCTTCATAGGGTTAGTCATCTAGATATATCACGTGCTTATGCCACCAAAAGAAAAACTCGTCGTTGTAGGGTGTGGTCACCCTACCACCCCCCAACCTCCTCATTACCTTGGTCCAGCGTGCCTTGGATAGATCGCGAGGTCTATGCAGAACAATATCGACTCTAGGGCCCAAGCTTGGAACCCGCTTGAATAAAAAACTGCATAAGATAGAATCAAACCCAAAGTTCCTCTTTCTAACACACCTACCACACTTAGAGGGGGGGTGAATGAGTGTGGAGTTATTTTTCCCAAAACTTCCCTCTTACACAAAAACTTCTTAGTTAACATTCAACATTTATTCATTACCCATTGTTGTCATTTACAACCAATTAGATGTGAACATATATCAGTATCATATATCAACAATATATCATCAACAAGTCATCACCACAAGGAAAATAAAGAACACAAGATGTATGTACAATTTTTCTTTTTATTATGGACAACAATCTGGGGTTTATCATCAACAACTGAATAGAGTACAACTCTACAAGAGAACCAGCTCTATAATGCAAGACTCATCTTACACCCTCAGCATCAACTGAGATGAGGCAACAATTCTCAATAGATATCAATCTGTCAATAGGTACGCAACCTGTCAATGGTGCAGCCCGTGCGTGCACGTGCCCTGGCTCACTACAGCCCGCGTGTGCATGTGGCCAGTGTATAATGAAACATGTGTATGCTTCTGAGCAACTAGGGTTTTTCTTTGCTTCACATGCTCAGATCCTCTGCAACCTGCAATCACTTTCTCTTCTATATTCCACTATCCAAACTGACCCACAGCCAATCACAACATCTCCAAGCTCTCCAATAGCTTGCTCATGTTCCACAATAGATCAATATGAATGATATCTCAAACATGTATAAGCATATAGTATACCATTTCAATCATGTCACCACTGAATCACAAGAGTATTGATCACTCCATCAACCAAATCAACCAAACTGAACCACATCATAGAATTCATACTGAGAATTCCCTAAGCATTCCCATCACATCAAATAATAGTATTCATAAATACAATAATGTAATCATACCAGTGTCTCAGTGATATATCTGAGGCCATAGAATGCAGATCTAGAACCTGCCTAATCATCCTAGAGCTTGGCACTAGCTCAAACACAAGTCTTCACCATTTTATCCACCATACGCTCCATGTCTTTAGACAACCAGTGTATACCTTAATGCATACACACCCTAAGCACAAACAACCCGCGTATGCATCAGAAACTAGGGTTTCTGAAGTTCCAAGAATTTTGTCGTCAAGATCTCCGACATTGCCGAAACTTTGATGCATCCATGAGATCCTCCTCTCGCTGTCTTCCTCAAAATAGATCTTCAATCATGCTCAAGAGATCCAGACCAATAATGCTCAAGAAGCTCTCCGTCAATACTCCAAAATATATTCACAAGAAGCTCTCCATTGAACCACAAAAAAGATTCTCACCAAATGTACATTTCAGAAGAGATCCTAGCTTCTTATTTATACTTTCATCTTCTAGGTCACTTAACCCATTTCTAGGTCACTTAACCCATTTATAGGTTATTTAACCTATTTTCCTTATTTTAGGGTTAACCACTTTCCATGAATAGAAAGTTCTCCAATACTTTATCATTTAAATATTCCTTCTTGATTTTGTCACTTCTCTTTATTATTTAAATAATCCATCTTGATTTTGTCACTTTACTTTATCATTTAAATAATTATTTATTCTTTTCAAGCACTTTGACTTTTTTGACCTTGGGGGCTTCAAGCCTTCATATGGGGGTCCTCGAACTTCATAAGGCCATAACTCTCAAACCGTGAGGAGTTATGTGACATTCCACATACCACCGTAAATGGCATATTCCTTCTTGATTTTGTCACTTCTCTTTATTATTTAAATAATCCATCTTGATTTTGTCACTTTACTTTATCATTTAAATAATGATTTCTTATTTTCAAGCACTTTGACTTCTTTGACCTTGGGGGCTTCAAGCCTTCATATGGGGTTCCTCCAATTTCATAAGGCCATAACTCTCAAACCGTGAGGAGTTATGTGACATTCCACATACCACAGGAAATGGCATGAAAATCACTATCCATCTAGGATAGTTTCACCAACAAATTCATTTATCTTCATCTCATTATTCCACATACAAGCATGGGTCCTCTCAACCACAAAGCCTCTTCCCATGAGGGATTTCACCATAAGGGGACCACTTTGGAGTTCATCCATTTGTGAACCTTATCAATCATGATAAGACAATAATGAGTCGTCTTTTCATCAAACAAACTATGCATCATCATGTATCAATGACAACTCATTGATCCATCTTCATCTATGCATCATATCAATGATCCATCTTTATCAATTGGTTTCCACTTTGACATCTATCATTCTCATCAAGGATAATTCATT
>ML831607.1:54277-75398 GCA_009831015.1 Picea engelmannii | reverse complement strand
AACGATAAAGGCAGGAGATGTGACACATGACATTATCCACTTGGTCATATGGATCCCCAAACCAACTTTGTGCAGGATCAGTCTAAGGCAGTCCCAGTCCAGACAATCGTAAGCTTTCCTCAGATCTAATTTTAATACAAGGGCTTTCAATTTATTTTTTTTATATACTATAGAGTCTTTCATGAGCAACGCCAATTGCATCTTGAATACACCTGCCTTCCAGAAATCCCATCTGCTCAATGGAGATTTCCCTTGAGAGAAAGGGTTTTATCCGGTTGGCGATAATTTTGGAAATAACCTTATAACAAAGATTAAAAAGTGAAATAGGGAGGAAATCATCAAAGGTAGAAGTTTCATTTTCCTTTGGTATCAGTGTCAGAAAAGTAGAATTTATGCCTCCCATTATAGTTCCTAGTTTTCTCGATTCTTCAACCATCGCAAGTAGGTCTTCCCCAACTAAATCAAAAAAATAGATGAAGAACTTAGTTGTCCACCCATCTGGACCCAGTCTCTTTTCATTTTTAAAATGTAAGAGCACTGACTGCACCTCCAGAGTAACTGGATTGTATAAAGAGTTGGAATCTGCCTCTTCGACCATCTATGGGAAAAAATTGACCATCTTGTATTGTCCTGCAATATTTGTACAACTAGTTTCTTTGTAAAAGTTCTTGAAATGGTATACAACTTCTTTATTTAATGAGTCTTACCCAATAACACTAGCCCCATCAGCTCCTTTGATATCTGAAATAAACTTTTTGGCTCTATTGTGTGAAGCCAAATTATGAAAGTATTTAGTGTTTTTGTCTTCGTTGGCCAACCACGAGACCCTACTACATAATCTCCAGTGGTCTTCCTCCCTTTGAAGAATTTATTCCTTTCAAATTCGAGTTTCCTAAGAAATGACTCAGTGCCTTGAAATTTTTGGTCTTCGAAAGGAGATAAGAGGACCACTTTGATATCTGTTTCCAACTCTAACAACCTTCCTCTGCTAATTTATTTTTGTGCCAAATCTTTGTCAAATTTTTAAAATTTTGAAGTTTTAGAACCTACCTCTTTTGGGTGTTTTCTTCGGTTAGAAACCTAGGCTCTTTCCAGACCTTGTAAACGATATCAACAAACTCCTTTTATTTGAGCCACTGAGTATTAAATTTAAAAGGAGAGCTCTTTATATCTGGCGGCTTTTCCAACTTTAGACATATGGGCGCATGATTAGAGAAGAAATGCATCTTGACCCATGATCGATACAAGCCAACTTCATTTAGTAAATATTCAGAAATCAATACCCTGTCAAGTCGCCTTGCAATCGCCTGCTAACCTGATTGTCCATTTCTTTGGGTAGGCACTACCTTTGGCGGCTTGACATCTATCAGATTATTAGAAGAAAAAAAGTCTCTAAAATAATCATCAATTCCACCAATTACCCCTCCCAAAGCCTCATCTGAACTGAGAACAAGATTAAAATCACCAGCCATGATCAGATTTTTGACAGTCAAAAGGCCACTGTCTTCCACAGATTTCCAGAAAGTTTTTCGGGTCGTGCATGGACCATAGATATTTAGCATGGCCAATTCCCGATTGTTTAATAGACTTCTACCTATTAATAGAATCCCCCCCACAGTGAGAAAGGGTAAAAAATCAAATAAAATAGGATCCCAAGCAACAAGCAGGCCGCCAAAAGTGCCCAAAGAGTCAACTCAAAAGACAACCCAAGAAGGATGGAAGAAGGAGAAAAAATCCCTAGCTTTTTCTGCTGAAACAATGGTTTCTTGAAGAAAAAAATTCTCAATTCTAGTAACATCCAAAAATCGTCTGAAGGAATCAGCTTTGAGAGTGCCCCCGATCCCTCTAACATTCAGGGTGAGAAATAACATTAATTTGACCTTGCCATGGCTTTCATTTCTCTAAGAGGCCTAATATCAATGGTTGAAGGATTAGTCTCATAGATAGAGGGAGTAGTCTTTGTATTATTTTGTGTAGGTTGAAAGAGTTTTTTCCAACGGCTTGGGGTTTTTATAGGTGAGATTTCTACACCTATACCCCTGGACCAAGAAAAACTTTTCCCTTCCCTCCTTGAAGAGAATTTAGAAGTAGTAGCCTTCGAGGATCCCCCCGGCTCAAGTATCCTCTTCCCCATATAGGTAGTGAGTTTTGAAACATCCTTGTTTTCCTTGATAAAAGGTATCAAATAATCAAGAACCTGATTGAGGTCGCTTGTCTCCTCCATTGGTTCTCTAAAGCTAGGAAAAATGGTTGATGAAAGGTGTTCTAGCCGAGGAGAAGAGGAGGAGGATTCAGGCTACCTTGTAGTAATCAGAGGGTTCAAGGGAAGAGGGACAAAGGTAGTGGGAGAGTGAGTAGGGATAGTAGGGATGGAAACAAAAGTAGTAACAGGGTCTGAGCCAGGATTCTGACCCTCCTTCAGTGCTAAAATTTGAGAAACCCCATCAAGAGCTGATTGGGAAACACCCCTTCATGAACCATCTAAGTCGCCAGAGGTATAGTGGGATAACCAAAATGATTTTTCCAAGGATTCCATTTCCCAAAAGGCAAATGAAGAAAAGAGTGAAGGGAAGAAGAAACATAACTTATTCGTTATAATGTTCGAAGTCTCTAAAAGGGGTTCCGACGCTGGGGATAGGTGGGGAGGAATATCACCCAGAGAATCCACTTCCATCATATAGTCTGGGGGGTCTTCCTGTAACAAAGTATCTTCATAATTTTCCTCACACACCTTACCAGTGCAATCCCTTCGAAGATGGCATGTGCAATGACACCAACTGCATCTAAAAGGGATGCCCTGGTAGTCTAACTTTTGTTTATGATGACGTCCTCTCCAATCAATGTCCAAGACCTCAGGAAGGCCCTCATGAATATCTAGCTCCACTAGGACTTTTCCCACCTTTCTAGTAGCACCTGTAATAGATGAAGTATATAGTGCAATGAAAATCCCCAAAGCATTCCCCGTAGCCATTAAAGCTCCTTCATTCTAGAACTGCAAAGGTAGAGAAGGTAGGAGGACCCAGATATGTTTGTGTTGGAAGTACTCATTCATTGGATCAAAATCCACCCTCCACTTTTTTAGCATGAGACTGCTCCTACCCAGGACCCAGAACCTGTCTAAAAGAAGAGAAACGTCCTCCGGAGTCTTATAGATGAAACCCATCCAACCTTTTGTAAGAAAATGTATCTCCAAAGCATACCCAAGGATAGGAACCCAGTTTTGAAGCATCCAGTCTGAAATTGGTTGATCCACTAGGAAGGAGTAAGAAAAATGCCCAACCATCCCACACAGATCCAGTCTGCAAGTATCTTTGAGGCCTACGTCTCCTCCTATCACCATCCTCCTACCTTTCTTTTTTGGTTTCCACACTCTTTTCTGGTACCGATTCTAGCTTAAAAATGTGTGTGAAGTCTTTGATCTGTCAAGCAATTCTTCCTCTTTGTCGCCTCTTCTAAGATGAGGAACAACCTTATGAATACTAGTACTCCGATGCGGCCAAGAGGCAACCCGGGGACCACCTCTAGAATGGTTTAGGGGAAGGGCAGGTGTGGTCTGTGGTTCTTACGGAACATATAAATGATTGAATTTGTAACCCTACCAAGTGCACCATGGATATATAACAACATTAATGCATTAGGATACAAGGCATACCATGGTAAGGTAAAGTAAATAAAAAATTCACTAAACCAATTTTTTGTTTTTACTATCCATTAGTTCTTACAATACCTTTGAGCATCAATGCTCTTTACAACACTTCAATTTCCCCATTGTCTAATGCTTCATAATTGTTGGGTTTCTCCAACAATCTTCACCACAATGGATTCCAGTTCATTCCTAAATTTTTCAACCACCCCACTCAAAATATTTTTTTTAATTTTGATGGCAATCGTTCCTCTACGATGAATATGAGATTGGGTAATTTCTTTGTTATTACATTTTTTACATTTCCTGGTTTTACTTTTCCAATTTCATTTGTAAATTGTTTTTTTTTTTAATGACAATAATGTGGCCCTTTATAAATTCATGCCCCACATGAAAATGTGTTTATAGGTTGCATCAATTGTGATGCTCCATATAATTATAAGTGAAATGATATTTGAACATGATTTTCTTGCAAATTTATTGTGATATCCAGTGCAGTAAGGAATGTTATGGAACATTGTGTGAAAGGCACAACATCTATGCATGCACACCATAAAACATAGATGTTGGAAATTTAGTTGTCATTGATGTCAACTATAGATTAAATATAGAAGCATTGATGTCAATCCTATAAGAATCCCTAGAAATATGGCTAAGTGGTTAAGTGGTTGAGAAGCCCTAGATGGTGTGGTCATGGAACCCAAAGTTGTTTGAGGAATAAGGACATGAAGGAAAATATAAATGCATGTAACATACTCATAGATGGATAGTCATTGTCATGTCATTTCCAACAGTAGGGGGTACATCATGTGGTTCCTCACGGTTGAGGATTTATGCCCTCTTGAAGTTGGAAGCCTCGAAGAATGGTTAAGAACCCCCTAAATAGTTACAAGTCATTATATAAATGGTAAAGTGGTTGTAACAATAACACTTTGAAAAAGTATAAATAAATCTCAAGGAGTCTCTCATAAGTAAATTCACATACACAAGTCTATTGAATATCTTCTAAGTGAACAAATGATCTTTTGGTAAATATTTTTGTAGTGTATATGAGGTAATGAAGGAAAGAAAAGAGAAAAGTATGCAAGAGAAAGAAGTGATGCTACTATCTTTATGAGGTTATCTGTGGGTTGTAGTGGAGAAAGGCGTGGACACCTGTGGGTCACAATGGAGAAAGGCACGGACATCGGTGGATCACATTGGAGAAAAGTGTTGATTTCTGAGGTTATCCACAGGTTGACAGTGTATGAACTGCAATTTTTTTGAAAAAATCCACAAGTTGACAGCATATGAGTAGAGGGTTTTGGGGAAAATCTTGAAGAAGGTACTATCTTGTTGATGTTGAAGTTCAGGAAGGTCTATTGGTCTGAAATGATATGCACCATGTCTTATTCATAAGTAAAGGTATGTTTTTATGTGTATTTAATGCTTGTATCATGGATGGTTTGGCATATGCTTAAAGCATGTGTAGGATGCCTCTTGGTACATGGTTGCATATGGTTGAGATTCATGTCTTGATGATATTGATACATGCTTGAGACATATCCTTGGTACTTAGTTTATGGATGTTATGGTTCATTGTTAGAGGCACATATTTGTGATGTTGGCACAAGTTTGAGGCATACACTTGGCATATGTTGGCATATGTATGAGGTGCAACATTGATGTTATGGTACCTTCTTTTGGCATATCTTGTATGGAATGATTGAGACATACCATGAGTGATATGGTATATGGTTGAGGTACAGCTTGTGATAGATAGTTTATGGAATGATTGAGAAATATCATGAGTGATAAGGTATATTGTTGAGGTACATCTCATGGTACATGGTTTATGTAATATCTCTTGGTTTGAGGAGCATCTTGGATATTTGACACATTGCTTGAGATATACTTTGGTATATGTATGAGGAATTCCTTGATGATGTTGATGCATGTTGAGACACATGGTTGATGCATGATATGGTACAGTTTTGGTACACGGTTGATGCATGATATGGTACAAGTTTGGTGCATGGTTTATGCATGATATGGTACAAGTTTGGTACATGGTTGATGAATGATATGGTACAATTTTTGTTACATGGTCGATGCATGATCTGGTACAGGTTAATGTGATAGATTGTCAATTACAGGTTGATGTGACAATGACAGTGACAGGTTGATGTGAAAGTGACAGTGATATGTTGATATGACAGTGACAGTGACAGGTTGATTGATGTATCAATGATAGTGGCAGTGAAAGTATCAATGATAGCGACATGTTGAGTCTACACTTACATTTGAAGGCGACAGGACGAGGCAAGGAAAGGGGGTTGTATCCTCCTTCCGGTTGGTGTTGGATAACACAAGGAGTTGGAGCTTCCTTCAGGTTGGAGCCTATAAATTAGGGGTTTGTAGCCTCATTTTGGTTGGATCCAGAGAACAAGAAGAGTTGGATCTTCCTTCAGGTTGGACCCTATAAACTAGGGGGTTGGAGCCTCCTTCCAATTGAAAATGGAGAATTTAGAGAGTTGTATATTTCTTCAGGATGTATCCTCCTTCCATTTGGTGCTAGAGAATTGGGAAGTTGGTGTTTCCTATGAATGTAATCTTGATATATATAAGAAATCAGTCCATGGTTTTCTCCCATTTAGATTTCCACGTAAATTCTAGTGTATTGTGTATATGTGGTTGTTTATTATGCATTGATGAATGATACTATTTATGATGAAATGATCTACTGAATGCATAAGTGATAAAATATTGAATACTCTTTATAAAGTTGAGGTTTATATATATATATATATATTATTTGAAAGTTGTAAAAAGTGCTCATACTAATTCACTCCCCCCTCTCAGTATTCCAACAAGAGACATAGATTCATCGTGATTACAATGTGGGGATGGATGAATCAATGCACTATAAATAATGATATATTATCCAATTGGCACACTTCCATGCCCAATTTACATGTCCTATAACTTGCAATGTGCTAGGATGGACTAGTACCACCATTAGCCAATGCCACAATTTATTTTACATGCACCTATAAACACAGGATAACAATGTCTCATGATGGTAGTGAACGTGGGGAGGAATTCTCATACCAACATCGGTACTACTATCTCACTTTGGCATACTCTGTGGCATATTGGATGTGCCAACCATATACAATGCACTGATGAGGACTAGCAACACTATGTACTAGTGCTCCTTACTAATACACATGAACCAAATTATTTGACTATATGCATTGCTATTTAGACATATCGGCGTGTTCATTAAATCTCTCATAAATTCATTTAGGGATGAATAAGAACACCATAGATAATTCTATTCAACATTTTTAGTGCATCACATTATTTTGGCACATGCTTCAATCTCACTGTGCACTAACATGATATAGAAGCATTGATTTATGTTGTGTTTATTCATATGAGCATACTAGTTCCAATGCATAATTCTATAGCACCATATACATTTCAATATGTAAAAATCAATGCAATGGTGATGGCGTTCTTAATTAGAATAAGTGAACCTAAGTGTTTTACAAAATTTTGATGCACCAAATTTAAAACATAAAATTGAATGATTATTAAAAATGTTAATTTATTACAAACTGTATATTTTATATATATATATATATATATATATATATATATTCCTAATGAGGTTTGTATGTGAATCAAAGACAACCACAACAACAATAGGTCAATAGATATTATTTCATGAGTTTTTTGGAGGCCTGGGAGAGGGAGAGGCATCTTCTTCCTCATCCTATTCATATTTTCTTCCTTTTGAGGCATGTTGCCTCCCAAATTTGGCTAAATCCATCAATGGGAACACATAGTGATCACGCCTTTTGATTTTTCATCATCGGATCATGGTATACAAGCCTACAAGGTTGGTCCTAACATGTTGTACTGACATTGAAAGGAGGACATTTATTTCCTCATTAGGATATGTAGCAGGGGGGAGGATTTACCCCATTTCCTTGATGTGAAGCTTAGTGTTGCAGAAGAGAGATAACTACCATATGCACACAGATATGTCATTCTAAAAATTACTAAGCCCAATGACTTCCAAGTTATTGGGGATGATTTGAACTTGCAATTTTTGGATTTGTGTAGGTTAGGTGCCTATGTTTTATGATCATGACACTATCACACCATACCATTGTTGGACAATGCATTAGTTTCTCTATGATGTATTGTGTGGATATTTTTTTCAATAAATCATATTGATCAGGTGGTTTTCTATCTTCTACAACAATTTATATTACTCTAGATATATGTTGTAGAATGTTGGATGTGACATCTCTCTCTTACGAGCACATCTGATTTGCCTTATTCTTTGAGGACACTTGCGTGCAAGTGATTCGGTTTTGTATATGGTTGTCTGTTTCGCTTATGGATTTAGATGATGATGTTGTTGGATTATGATGTTATGTTATTTGATATCTATGTATAGACAAGTGATATTGACGGGTTTCTCTTGAGTGTGCAGGACACTCAACAGATTGAGGATATCGATAGCATCAAGGGTCCTCCTTTGACTCTGGATCGAGTCAGGGAGTGGACTATATAGGATTTGGGTATTTATATTTATGCATATGTGACATATGATCGGGTATACTATGATATTGTTTATGGATTGTTGACAGTGTTTCGTTGATGGACGCAGGTTGACGATTTCTTGATAATCAGAATCACATAAGGAGTAAAGGGGCCATGCACAACAACCATATATTCAAGGAGAGGTGTGGCAACATCCCTGCCACAACCTAATATCACTCTTGTCGTGGCTCGAATTGTATGTTAATGATTTCCTAGTTCGGGAGATCCATGATGTCGTGAGGGCATACTGAGACAGTCACTCATGAAGATTATAAGGGGTGCGTAATAAGGTAGGGTCTTTATTCCTTAGAGGCCCTTAGTCTCTCACAAGGTCTTCTGATGTAGTGTTGATTCCAAGGGTTGGAAAACTACCAAAATCAGTCAAAGTTGAGTGGCACCCTTGGAGCATGTAGTGCGTCTTGAAGGGCATGTCGCATAAATAAAACTTGAAGAAAGGTGAGTGAAACCCTTGGATCATGTAGTGCATCTTGAAGGGAAAGTCACATAAATAAAAATTGAATAAAGGCGAGTGACACCCTTGGAGCACAGAGTGCATCTTGAAGGGCATGTCGTGACTTTTAATAAAGATGAGTCAATGAACCTAGGTGCCTAGAAAACAATAATTTTTTTTGACATCATCAGACTTTAAATAATTATTAAATGGGTAATGTTTACTAATGATAAAATCCCCTTAAAAATTCTAAGCCTTGTTAAAAATTAAGCCTAAGTCTAAATAGGGTAAGAAGACTTAAAAAAAAACTAAATAATAAATTAATAAAAGGGGGATGAAGAAAAATCAAGTTAAGAATTAAAAGATAAATATTTTATCTAAAGATTAATTATATGATTATGTGCAAGAAATACTAAATTGTAATTTAAGATAAGAAAGGAAATGAATCTTAAAAGGAATGTGGAAGCATAGAAAGGAATCTAGTCTAGGCTAACTAAAGAACTTTCCTAAATTAAACACATGTTTTAGAAAGGTGTGAGTCTTTAAAAATGAAATAGAGGGAATAAAAGGATAGTAAGGAGCATTTTTATGAGTGATTTTAGAATGGGTGAGAGAAATAGACATTAAATTAAATTAAATAAATGAATTTCTAGTACAGCTAAGGGATCGGGTGACAAGTGTATGGGGGGGAGTATTTCCTAATTAATTTTTAATAAAGTGAATTAAACGTGCAAATGGCAAGGGCCATTAAGAAAAACTCCATAAAAGTAATGGCTAAGAAGAGGAATGGATCATGAATAGTATGCGCAAATTTATGCTGCCATATTTTCTTTGATTGATTTTACTTGTGAGATTTGGGAGACCCATCTCAGAAAAGAGAGTGGTAGCTTGACCTTGCGAGGCAAGCTAGGAGCTAGAGATTCTAGTGTTACAACAAGATTTGCCTCACCCTATGCAATCTTGCCCAAAGGGACTTTTCCCATTTCCCTATGCAGACTTATCATCCCCGTTTGTAAAATCCGGAGCCAAAAATACAATTTTCTCCACATGTACGCATCTTTCACACTATAGAGAATGCGTATACGCAAGTTGCTCCACTACAACCAGCGTACATCAGGATTTTTGCTAGAAAATGAAACTTAATGTCAGGTTTCCATGTCACAACAAGAGATCTATGATCCTTGGCCTTCCACATACTGGAAATGTTATGAATCGTCCCTTCAGTTCCATTTTGAAGGCTATGAATGGGCCAATTCCAAGCTATCGAAAAGGAGAAAAGAATTTAACTTTGAGGGAAAGTTTACTCTATAAAAATTGTTTACTTCATATTGAGTTTGCATCCCTTTGTTCTTTAAGTTTGAACACAGTGTTCAGCGCCCAAGCTCTTCCCCAATTGATTGATAACCTCATTGTTTCTCTCTTATGAGCTTGCCTTTGGTGGAGGATTGATGTGGTGGAGGCCCAACTGGAAGGAACTTAGTTTCTCTGTTCCAATCGTGACAACACAAAAGTCTGTATTATTTTCACTTTTTTTGATCATTTATTAATAGAAATATTGTTTTCTCATGCAATTGATATCTTGCAAATATATGAGTTATTATCCATGGGCGTATTTGTTATGTATATTAATGGATTATGCTATCTAATGTGCTAACCTTTTATATTATCACCACATGCTTGCTTTTCTTGTTTGTTGAGAACTTGTTGCAGGTATATAACTTTGGCTCAATGTGCTCAATGGTGGACTTCATCGAACATCTAGATGAGGTAGGCCTCTTTCTTATCTCGCTTGCATATTGGTTTATGTAGCATGTTTTTGGGATAGAGTTCATTTCTGCAATTATTTCCGTCTGTTGTGGTTTACCCTAGCCATAGAGAGTTTTTCCCTCATAACAGAATTGACGACTCCACTGGGGATTGATCTTTTTTCTAAGGGTTTGGAGTACTTTTTATCCTTACAATTCTCTTGTTCCTTTTTGTTTCTTATTGCATCATTTCTTGACAGTTTCTGTTCACTCCGGGTCTGAGTTTTCATCTTTTCTCCCTTGCCTGACCTTGTTTCAAAACATATACATGCTTTTTTCCTTGACAGTCGCGTATATACGTAGGTTGTCCCTCTGCAAGATGCGTACATACACTCTGTTTTCCTAAATAGTCATGCACATCAACTTTCCTTGCTTGTTTTCTTGGTCTAGTGTTTGTTGGGTGAGATTTGATGTTTGTTGAGCCTTCTTGGGTCTCTGTAGTGCCTGTTAAGTGTCTCTAGGATGATAGGAAACCTATCTGGAGTTGAATTTTTGGGTGGAGTCTTTCTCATCACCTTTTCATTTTGATTGTCCTTGTACATTGGGTTGGGTATTTTGTTGCTTGGTATTTTGCTTGAGCTATTTCTTTCTATACATAGTAGAATTTATATATCAAGTTTCTTATCAGTCCATGCATTTTCACTTTATTATATTGAAAATACAAAAAAAAAGGCATTTTTCATTGCTTGGCATTTTGGTCTTTTCCATCCTTGTCATTAGCTTAGTGCATTTAGTGAAAGATTGCATTTTTACTTGAGAATTTCAGGGTTGAAATTGAAAATTGCATTTTTTTTCAAAAGCATATCATTCATTGAAAGTTAAAGTTAAGACTTTGCATTATATTCATATTTAATTTTCTTGGAGAGTCATAACATCATGAGTTTCACTACCATACCTTTTTGAGTAATCATGGCCCCTAAAATTAACACTATAATTTAAAACTTATTAGTCACAACTTTATTTTCTAAGGTGCACAAACTAGCTTAGGATTTAGTGCCTTGGAATAGGATTTTGTGAGTAAACTTCTCCAAGGAAATTAAATCAACATATGTGTCTGAGAAAACGAGTGGAGAAATCCAGTGTATAATTGGTAATATAAGGAGGCTCCATTCACACTGGATTTAATCACGAGGTCACACGAGGTTGGTTGAAGGGATATCCCCACGATACCTTCTTAGTGTCAGAGATATTTCTAGGGATCTATTCGTATCTGGGGATCTTGCTAGTGCCTTTACCTCCGTGAGAGGTGGTGCTTTAAAGGTTTTGGGATTTGATACCCTTCCCATATGGTGGACCTAACTTACGACTGCTCACCTGTGCATCGATTATACATTGGTTGCTTAGTTTCTTGACTTAGGTGCCACATAGGTTTCTTGCAGCGGTTATTCTGTAGGTACCCTGGGTTAGATAAGGGTCGGACAACACACAACCTTTATGGAGGATTACCTCTCCGGGGGGATCTGACTGACTAGTTGTTAAGCCCACGAGGGCCCTTATAAGTGATTCTATTACCTCCAATATTTAGTAGGGAGTCTCAGGCCCTTATTGGGTGAGACATACCTTCTTTAGGGAGGGAGGCCACTCAACCAATTTACCTCGTTTTTATGCATATTGGCTGTTTGAATTTTGGTGTGCTCTTTGATTACTAGTTGGCATTAAGAGTTCATACTAAGGTTTCATTATCATGGATAGTGGAGTTCCTTTTTCTCCCTTTTTTACCACTACCCACCCCATGATGCCCACTCATTTCATTGGGATGAACCCTTCCTCTTTTCATAATGGTATGCAGAACTATGATACTCAGTCTGCACCTTGGGTCTTTAGTCATGTTCCTGTTGATATGACTTCACCCATGCAATCATCTCCCTGGTCCACTTATATGAATCCTATCATTGGATCTGGGGGCACCATGGCTTTGATGCCTATGTCTTCATCCAATACGAGTCACATCCCTCAACCAAATCTCACTGCGGGAGGTTGGAACCTCCCCTCTTATGGATCCAATCCTAGCTATACTCTGTCAGGATCTAACACTCAGATGGGTGCCTATTCTACTTATTACACTCCATCCATGTATCCTTTTCCTTCCATGTCAGTTCCTTCGAATAATTTTCCCATGACAGGTCCTCATGTATCCTCGGGTATTTCATACGGGGAGAATTAGTTTTACAGCTCGAGCTACCCGCTTTATGGAACCCCTTCACAAGGGGGAAACATATATCCTCACTCGAATATTCCTTATCATACTTTTGTCTCTTCATAGACTTCGTTGATGATTCCCATACCGACCTCTTCGAATCAGTTAGGTGGGGGATACTACCTTTCCGGACATGGACAGGGGGTAAACCAGGATCCTTCCTAGCCTGCAATGTTTCAAAGTCAAGCTTTCCCTAGACCTTGGTATCAAATGCCACAACTCACTGCTAGTTCAGTCACTGCCATTCATATTGAAGTTCCATCACCAACGTCTGTCGATCATGTTAGATATGGGTCGACAACTTCTACAAGTCATGTTGACAACCCATACCTATTTGCTGCTAGTCATGCTAGGGGAACCACTCTAGTCGCCACGAGTCATATCAATGTCACATCTCCAACCTTTGTACATCATGTAGGATGTGACTCTCTTGCCTCTGCCTATCTCATTGAAAGCATGTCACCAGCTATTGTGAATGACGCTGGGGGCATTGAGAAGCCTCGACGCCTTAGACATAAGCCTAAATTCATTTCCAGGACTTGCGAAGGAGATCACCTTACTCATTTGTGTCCAGCTACTGTTGGGATACCAGAAGCATGGGGCTCACCAAAGGGTCCTTCAAATTCTGAGGCATCTGTGGCTTCCCCACACCCTGTTTCTCCTTTGATTGACACGACAGTAATGCCACTGCAAACCTCTCCTGACTTTACCCCCATTGTTGAGGGTGATGTGTCCCCTATCCTTGTTATCGTTCATCCTCTTCAACCTAGAATTGAAGAAGTGGTCGTATGAGTGCAATCTTTGGTCAATCATACTCTCCTTATGGAGTGTGATGCATCCTTCAACCATGTCATCAACATTCCTGATCCTGCACCCTTTGAATGAGAGATATTTATTCTCTCCCTGAGTGCTCTCCCTCCAAGTCCCAAGGAAGTTCCCTTTTATTGGGATGGCCTTGTAGGGTATCCCATGCCCCCACCTATGTCTTTTTCGATAAGAGATATTATTTTATCCATCACGGAGACTATATACTCCATTAGTGCTTTATCCTCCTCGACTTGGAGAGATTTGGGTTTTCCCAAGCTTATGTCGACAATTCATAAGATACTGACATTTCACATAAGTCTAGCACGGGAGCCTTGGCCTCCCTTGTGACTTGCTACCTAGAATCTCCCAATGAGTCCGATTTAAGTTATTTTCCAACTCGTCTAAAAATGTGAAAAAATTACCAAGTGATTCATCCCTTTCACACTCGTTAAATTGGAATTGAAAGGTCATGAGTCTTATTTAATCTCTTTTCCAAATTGTTTTCAAAAAGTGAAAATATTGCTGAGTGAACTTGTCTTTTTCACACTCGTAAATTGGATTTGAAAAGACATCTATTTGGCACAAGTTTATCCCTTTTTCACACCAAGTAGACTAAAAGACATAAAAAGGGACATTTTTTGGCGTTAAGTTATGATTCCATCTCATGCCCTTGCTTGAAGTTGTAATATACCAGATATAAAAAGTATGTAGAACATAAATAAAATGCTAGAAATGGAAGAATAACAACAATATAACCAAAACATTCACCACAATAGCACTGAAATGATATAAGAATAACAACAGAAATAACACTTTGATTCTGAAAGCAATGTTCATGGGCCTCTTCAAGGGGGCAACCTCCAGTTGAGAAGAGATCTATTACAATAATATCCAAGCTAGGTTTCTCATACCCTCGACTCCTATTTATATTAAATATGTCTATCAAAAGAAGCATCTAGAGGAAGATCCTTCTAGAAGCGAAAACTTCTATTAGGTCTTCTTACATTTGACTTATTTTATTTTATTGCAAGGCCTTATTAATATTGACCTTTATTACATCCGAATATATTGTTCTACCTATGTGCGGGTTAGGACCATAACATGTCCTCCCCTTAAAAACAACCTTGTCCTCAAGGCTTGAGATGTGGAAATTGTTGCAGAATGGTAGCTGGTTCCCAAGTGGCATCTGTTGGAGTTGTATATTTCAACTGGATTAACACTTCCTTGATGGTTCTATGATGCAGGTGACACTCACGCTGGTCCAAAAATGCTCGTGGTTGTAGCCAAATGGATCCTTCTTCGGCTAACTCAAGAAGGTTGGCTTGAATTTGGCACTTAGTTCCGATCACCTTCTTTAAGAAGGAAACATGAAAAATAGGATGTAGCTTCGAATGACTGGGAAAAGCTAACTGATATCCCACCTGTCCCACACACTTGAGAACTATATAAGGACCATAAAATTTGGGTACTAGCTTCTGACAATGCTCGGCCTTGAGGGAATTCTGCTTGTAAGGTTGCAGGTGAAGAAACACCTAATCCCCTTCTTCAAATTGACGTTCAGAGCGACCTTGATCTGCTTGTTTCTTCATGCGATTCTGTGCCATGACCAAATTCTCTTTGAGGGTATGGAGAATAGCCTCTTGAACTTTAAGTGTTTGGTCAACCACCTGGACCTTCGAGACACCAGGTAAGTATGAGAGAACTGAAGGTGGATTATGTCCATATACCGCTTCAAAAGAAGTCATGCATGTAACTATATGGTATGAAGTGTTGTACCACCATTCAGCTAGGGGTAACCATTGAGCCCACTAATTTTTTTTTTCTGAGGCAAAACACCTCAAATATGTTTCCAAACACTTGTTGACAACTTTTGTTTGACCATCAATCTGGGGATGATAAGTTGTAATGAGATGCAATTAGGTGCCTTGTAGCTTGAACAGTTCTTGCCAAAAATTGCTTGTGAAAGTTGGGTCGCAATCAGAAACAATAGAGTGTGGCATGCCATGAAGCTTGAAGACCTAATCCATCAAACTTTGAGCCACCGTGGATGCTGTAAACGGGTGTTGAAGAACGCATAAATGAGTATACTTGGAAAGGTGATCAACCACCACCATGATGACTGGTTTATTTCCCGATTTGGGTAAGCCTGTAATAAAATCCATAGAGATGTCCTTCCAAATAGAAGGTGGAATCGAGAGCAGTTGTAGTGTTCTTGTAGATTTGACTATTTCTCCATTGTTGCGTTGACACACATCACATTCGGTGACAAAAGTACGAATGTCCTGTTTCATACCATCCCAGAAAAAAGAACGTTTGACCCTATCATAGGTTTTGGTGAACCCTGAGTGCCCCGCTATCGGTGTAGCTTGAAGCTTAGAAAGTACCATGGATTTAAGCTTTGATTGTTTACTTAAATACAAACGACCTTTGTATTGAAGCTCATCATAGAGCCAGGAGTACCTTGGGGGAGCTGGAGCATTGGACTGCAATTATTATATCAACTGTGAACTTTTGGGATCTTGTAGCCATTCCTGACGAACAACTTGGAGCCAATCTGGTACAATGAAGGAGAAAGAAAAAAGGGATCCTTCATCTTCATATTTGTGGGAAAGTGCATCTGCAATCACATTTATTTTCCTTTCTTGTAAATGATCTCATAATCATAGCCAAATAGCTTAGTTACCCATTTTTGTTGCTCCGAGGAGGAAATGCGTTGTTCCAAAAAATACTTGAGGCTTTGATGGTTTGTATTAATTTGGAAGCGTTTCCTGAATAGATAAGGATACCAAAAATCAACGACATGCAGAATAGCCAACATTTTCTTTTCATAGATAGATTTTCCCAGATTTCTTTCGAATAGTTTCTTGCTGGTAAAGGCCAAAGGCCGACCCTCTTGCGTAAGGACAACACCAATTCATTTCCCTGAAGCATCACATTCCAAGACAAAGGTATTTGTGAAATCAGGAAGAGCCAGGACTGGAGTGGTGCACATGGCCATATTCAAGGTTTGAAAAGCTTGGGCAGTAGCTGGAGTCCAAGTGAAAGAGTTCTTTTTTAGGAGAGTGGTGAGAGGTGTTGCAATCTTTCTGTAATTCTTAACAAACTTGTGATAATAACCTGTTAATCCCAGAAATCCATGCAAGATTTTGAAATTCTTTGGGTGAGGCCAATCTTGCATAGCTTCAATCTTTTTAGGATTCACCCCTAACACCATCTTTTCCCACCAGATTACCCAAGTACTCTACTTCTGAGGCACCAAAAGCACATTTAGACTGTTTCAGGAAAATTTGGTGCTGAGAGAGTAGATGGAGAACTCAATCCACATGAGCAAGATGTTCTATCCAGGTCTTGCTATAGATGAGGATATCATCAAAGAAAACTAAGAAAAAATGATGGAGAAAAGGATGGAAGACATGATTCATGAGGCTTTGGAAGGTGGAGGGGGCATTACACAAGCCAAAGGGCATGACCAAAAACTCATAGTGGCCCTCATGAGTTCTAAAGGAAGTCTTGGGAATGTTTGACTCTTTCATACATATCTAGTGGTAGATCGAACGAAGATCAAGTTTAGTAAAGAATTGGGCACCACTCAGTTCATCCAGGAGGTCATCAATGATAGGAATGAGAAATTTGTCTTTAATGGTAAGTTTGTTGAGGGCACAAAAGTCAGGACACATTCGCCAAGAACCTTCTTTCTTCAGGACCATGACCACAGGAGAAGAGTAGGGTCTTATACTAGGGTAGATAATGCCTTCATTAAGGAGCTCCAGACCATTTTCTCAATTTCATTTTTTTGGGAAAAGGGGTGACGATACAGAGGGATATTGGGAGGAAGGCTTACGGGTACAAGGGGAGTGGAATGATCATGAACACCGCGTGAAGGAGGGAGTCCCTGGGGAGTGGAAAATACCACTTGATGTTTAGAAAGGATGACTTGGAGGTCTTGCAGCACCGAGGGTGTTTCTGTTGCTTGTATGAAATGGAGTTGATAAATAACACCAGAATGACCCTTTTTGAGCATCTTTTCCATGCAATGGGAAATAGTGATCTCAGGAGAACTGATGGTGATGCCTTGGAACTTATATTGGTGGCCCTCTTGGTCAAATTGCATGGTTAATTCCTTAAAATCCATGAGAATGGGACCCAAAGTCCTTAGCCAGTATGCACCCAACACAATGTCACTATCGCCCATGTCAATAACAAACATATGAGATTTCAGGTGGTAGTCACCAATTTGGAGACACACATTTTCACAATGCCCTCCACATTTCATGGAACCACCATTGGAAATCATGATTTGGAAATTATTGACGGCATGGATGTAGCAATGAGTTTCTTGGGGAATGCGGCGATGAATAAAATTATGGGTGCTTCCACTATCAACTAGAATGATGACCTTCTGATGCTGGATGTAACCGATTAGCTTGAGGGTTTGGGGAGCAAAGAAGCCAGTGAGGGAATTGAGGGAAATGACCGGTTATACTTCGGGAGGGTCTGAGGGAGGGGTTATGTCGATTGTTTCAGGTGACTCAGACACAATGGGAGTTTCAATATCATCTTCCTAAATATCCTCGAAGATGGCCATAAACAATTTTTGTTCCTTACACTTGTGGCCCAGGAAATATTTGTCATCACGATTATAACAAAGGCCTTTGAGTTGACGTTCAACCATTTCAACCCTGGTCAATTTTTGGATCTTTAGTGGAGCAGAGGGAGTAGTGGGATTTATTGGTTTAGGGAGAGGGATAAAGGAGGTTTTCCAGTTTTGAGAAGATACAACCTGTTGTTCTTCTTTATCTTTTTTAGTAGCCTCCACCCAACTCTAAGGTTGAGCCATGAGGACATGGGCCTGAATCTCATCCTTGAGGCCACTGATAAAACATTCTTGGAAAAAGGCATCAGACATGCCCTCTGTCCGAAAATCCAGGCGCTCAAAGGCAGCTATAAAGTCTTCCACTGTTCCTGATTGTTTCAAATTTGTCAAATGGCCCAAATGGTTGGTGTCAGTGTCAAAGCGTTCATAAATATCTTCCACAAAGTGTGTCCAAGCAATATACCCTTGACGAGAAGTTTTTCTCCATTGCCACCATTGCCAACATTCTTGATCTAGATGGAGAACACCATACCAAAGTTTGGCCAAGTCATCTGTAATGCCGTATAGAGAGAAATAATGTTCTATTTGGGTTACCCAACTAGTGGGGTCTGAGCCATCAAATTTGGTCACATCCACCCGCGGAAGGCATAGGTCATGTTGAAAGTGATAGTTCTGAAAGTTATGGGAATGAGAGGAATGGTCACCTTCAGTGTGTGGAGGTGAGGAAGAGGAAGGGTTATCTATAGGGATATGCAGTTTGGTGCAGAGTGCCGAAAAGACATATTCAAGATGGGTGGTGAGGTCTTGTTTGATTTCCTCCGTTGAGGACTTCATGGTTGTATTGATGGAGGCAACATTGGCACTGAGTTGTTTCACTTCTTGTTGGGTCTCGATGAGACCAGATTGCAAGGTGTTGAAGCGAGATTCCAAGTCTTGGCTACGGGTATGGGCCATGAGGACAGGGGAACTAAAAAGGGGCGGACGAGATCAAAAATTTTGCTGAAAATTGATATGGATGAATGTGATAAGAGCGAAGAGATGAATCCAATGGAATAGGTCTCAAATAATGGTGAAAAAATTTCCATATTTTTTTATTTTTTTTACACCTGTAGAGTTATACTCCGTTCTAAAGAATACTGCAGAGAGGAAATGTCCAAATGCTTAACCAGAAATAAATGTGTATTTACTTGGCAACCCGAACACAGTTTCGTGGCAATAGATCTTGTCTGTTTTAATTTTTTTATGTTTTTGTCCCCAAGGGTTAGGTATTCAAGGGTTCTACAGACAAGGGTTTTCCCTCTATATCTCTCTGATATACGTGTGGGGTCCAACAGTAGTACTCGGCCCAATATCTCAGGGCACTAACTAACAAGGATAGACCGTACCCTTAGCTGTACTACTCGACTACCCAGGTACTAGAGAGTATCTTCCCAAGTGTTGTTCTCGGTGACACTATAGTAGTCAGGCAGCCGATTGGTTTATCTAAAGAGGGCTTCAGGTAATCTAGTTCGATCCATACACAGGTGTTGTCTGATGCGCTACCACTCGAAGGGGTACCAACAGGGGTTACAAGGGTGGCCAACAGATGTGTGCTTAAGTACCACTTGTATTTCCTGCGTGTATGAATCCCTCAACCATGGGTTTATGCGCATAAGGACATATCTCTATGGCTTAAAGACGCCATAATATGTCTCTACCCTGAAAAAAAATTAACCCACATTTTCTGCCGAGGAAATTGCTCTGATACCTCTTGTAATATACCAGATATAAAAAGTATGCAGAACATAAATAAAATGCTAGAAATGGAAGAACAACAACAATATATCCAGAACATTCACCACAATAGCACTAAAATGATATAAGAATAACAACAGAAACAACACTTTGATTTGGAAAGCAATGTTCACGGGCCTCTTCGAGGGGGAAACCTCCAGTTGAGCAGAGCTCTATTACAATAATATCCAAGCTAGGGTTCTCATACCCTCGACTCCTATTTATACTAAATATGTCTATCAAAAGACGCATCTAGAGGAAGATCCTTCTAGAAGCGGAAGCTTCTATTAGGTCTTCTTACATCCGACTTATTCTATTTTATTGCAAGGCCTTATTAATATTGACCTTTATTACATCCGAATATATTGTTCTACCTATGTATGGGTTAGGACCCTAACAACAGTATTGAGCCTTTATTCGGTTCTTGCTTTGCATTATAAACCGTTTTCCTTAGTAGTTGTGCATCCTCAACCAAGCAGAGCCTTGTTTATATCCTTCGTAATTTGACACCCTATACCTAGGAGGGAACATTCCCTCGAGTGTCCATCTCCCGCATGTATTTCTATGCATTGAGCATAGGTATGTTCCACTTCTAGAACTATTTTTTCTTACTTGCAACACTCGTTTCCTCCTTTGTATCATAGCATTCATTTTTCTATGAACAAACAAAAAAAATATGGATGGGAAGGGAGTATTATCTCATATTGGCAGTAGTCCTGTTGCCTTTGAACAGAGCACAAAGTTATTGAGTCCATCTTGTCACCATAATTTTGGGTTTAGCATGGCCTTAGGAAGCCGATCTCATTACAGAGTCTTCTCTACTGATTGGTTACTCTTCTAGTCCCTATAGAGAGTTTCATTGGTGCCTCTTGTTTTAGGATAAATTCGTGAGTGCGGACACAGACCAATCTCCCCAGATCCACCTGGATCTGGAACAAACCGTAACATAATACTACTCTTTCCCTAGATCTAGCTATTGAACGAACTTAAGAGAAATGGATAACAGACATACCTTTTGAACGCTTTCCTTTAATCTCTGTTGTTCCTCGCTCTGCTACGATGCTCTTGTGTCGTCCAATCACAACAACACAAACCAATCACAGCAAAATCATTATTCTATTCAATACCTAGTCTATACATGTGATCAAGGAATCATGTAATAAGATGACATCATCATTATGGGAAAGGGACATATTCATGTATTATATTAACTGAAAGAGAAATATACAACCTGAGCCTTGATGTCGTAGAT
>ML831607.1:35573-49265 GCA_009831015.1 Picea engelmannii | reverse complement strand
CTGCATGAAATCTTCACAATCTTATTTATTCCCAAATAGAACCTCCAATCTGGTCCATAATTCATTTGGAGTTTATTCTTGTCAGTCATCATATACTTGGTGGATAATTTCTGGAGAAATAGACAAGAAGATAAATCCTATGGCCATATCTTGTCTATTGAGAAAGTCATTTTTCTCATCGGTAGAATCAGACTCTACTTCCATTACCATGGTTATTTGGTATAAGCCTCTACTTTTGAGAAGTAGTAGAATCTTTTTCTTCCACTCCAAATAGTTATGATGCATGAGAATTATTATCGGTGAGTAAAACATATATTCCATCTTTTCTGTGTTCTTCAATCTTCAGTATCTGCAAAAATAATTTGGTGTAGTTTTTGCTTAGCAGTCTGTTGGCTCTGATACCATGTAAATGTGTTGAAATTGTACATAATTGATCTATCTAGAAAATACTACACACATTTGTAGAGAGAAATTGAGAAAGAAGAAGAAGAAGAGAAAGAATGGGAGAATTTTCATTAACCGTATTCCACACTCAAAGAGTGAATAATTTACAATAGATATAGGATACATGAGTAACTAATGAGCCATAGTGGTGGTCTAGAGTCATCTGGAAACACACCAATAGTTACGAGAGTAAACTGCCACCTAGTCTAGTCTCTCAGGCAGTTACGTGAGTGAACTGCCACCTAGCTGAGTTAACTAGTCAACTAGTCTTCAGTTAACTGACTGAACATAGAGTAGTGAGGAGTTAACTCAGGGAAATAAGGGTAATGCTATAGTCTAGTGATGATCCCAAGGAAAGTGCACATTAGCTGGTGATGATCCCAATGTTTCATGGTGACAAAACCAATGCAACAACTAAACTAAACTCAACTAGTCAAACTAAAGTGTCAACAAAAAGAGAATATTCTCCAGGTGGAATATTCTCCCCTAAAATATAGGAGACTGGATAATGACTAATTATGACTAATAAATAAGGAAAAACCTTAGGAAAAAGAAATCCTAGGTGTGTGTGAAGTAACTCCAACACTTGGAACCTCGGTTCGCTCTCTACCTTGCAAATCCATTGTTCTACTTGTTCATTGCTATTGAGAAATTCATTTTTGGGGTTGTTAAACAATTAAAATACTTCCTTTAAATATTTATTTTCTGAGGCCAAATATTCTTGATCACTGCCTCTCATTTGCAGGTCAGTATTTTCAATTATTCATGTTTTCCCAAAACAAAATTGGAGTCCCTTGTAAACTCTAGTGTAATGATAGGACCTTATGGAAGGAGTTTGTCTGGCTTGGACTAATAGATCATCAAAAATAATTGAAACTTTCCTCGGTCTCTACAGGTTTCAATTTTCTTGTTCATAATCCATTGTAAGTCTTGTACATTGGTTACAGCCACAAACCTCACTTTTGTATCGATTTTTCGAACACTTCTCTTTCAAAACTAGTTTCCTTGCTCTCGGTAAATCATGGTGGCTCTGAAACGTTTCTCTTACCTACTTGGATTTTGCTGCATGCATACAATACATTGGTGATTGTCATCAAATCTCTATCCTAGAGGCTCTGTACCCTCATTTTTTTTATTTTAACTGTTTCCGTTGGAAATTAGCTTAATCTTCCATCATCCTTGGTTCAAGGGTAACACGCAGTAACGTTTTTTAATTGTTAAATACATTGCAAGGGGGGGGGGGGTATGAATGGAATTCTTGGGCATATTTACAGGTTCATGGGTTGACTAATTAAAACCAAGTCATGGTTGCGCCTGGAGCATTGCAGACGAAGGGAAGTTTCCTGTAAATTTCTATGATTCTAATCCAGTTGACTACTTTGAAATCGATAGGAGGCATACCCTTATGCGAACTTGTAATTATTAGATGGGAAATCCTCCTAGGTACAAAGGGGAACCTACTGCACCAGTTTGTGTTCATTCTCCATTCTGAATAAAATCCGAAAAACATGGATATTGTGTTTGCTAAAAATAGTTATCATGTGATTTTTTCATCCCCATTGGCGGGTGCCATGGGCATGGTGTGCATTGGGATGGAAGCGTTAACCATGTCCTTCAGTCACTCTGTAATGAACCTTCATATAACATTGCATACTTACATTATGGGTTGGATCTACCTTTAAATATTTTAATGGATTATCAGTTCCGCAATAAGTTTTTTATTATTATTCTAATCAGACTGGATTTCTTTGAATTATCATTATATTTATAAGGATGTGCAAGATAGGTCTTGAATATCTCATATATTCATATTACAGTTGAACTTCCCATATTCTTCTAGCCTTAGCGATGTAATTCTTAGAAAAAAAAACTTTTACATTTTACATATTGGAATTTAAAACTTATAGATCCTAATATAAGAATAACAAGTAGGGTTACAGAGCAACAAGTCCATGCTAAGAAGAGGGAAACACTTTATTTCAGAGATAATGAAACACTTTGATTTCATATAATCCCATGCCTTCCAACGAGTTTTCCATTGTGTAATACACAGGGTTGAGCATGCTTAAAGTATTTTCTTTTCTCACACTTTATTATTCATATTATTAAGTACTTGAGCTTGTTACTATCTAGTACTAATTCATAGTATATAAAGATCAATAATTACACGTAGTCATATACATAGAATGACATACCTCGGCTTAGTAAGTAGGCATATTGGTCACAATTTCCTGTAAATGGCCATGGAGGAAGTACCAGGATTGGAGTAAGGAAAGTAAGCATAAAGGAAGTATTGTTGTAGTATACCACTAAGAGTGCTCTTGAAGAATACCATTGTGCATATTATGGAGCTCTTAGCACATAATATATACCATGTAACCTTAATAGACATTAGCTTTACTTGACCTATTACTGAGCTTTACTTGACAATGTTCCAAGTAATGTGGAAAATGCATGCGTATTGTAACCACTTGTATCAAGTCTTGAGATAAGCGATATTGTGGTCCTCAGATTGGAAGCTTTGTCATTTGGTTCAATTATGAGGGACGGTATTTTCCGACCAAACAAGAAGAGGAATGGAAGTGTATTTTGTGTAATGGTTTATTCTCTCTACCATCCCCATCAACACATTAACAATGATTGCATTGAAATTTATTTTTCTAAATGTTTGGAGTAAACGAGCCAGTGATGGTATAGGCAAGTGAAACAACTTGTAATGAATTTTTCATGATTGGAATGGTCAAATATAATTATTAATATTGTGTACTTCATATGTTTTAAGTTACTGTGAGGAAGTAAAAGGGAATGAGGGAAAGGTGACTTGAACATGTTTTCAAGTGGATTTTTGCTACTTAAAACATTGAGAGGTCGGGTTTAGTGATTTGAGGCATCATGTATGGCCCTAAATGCTTAGAATATTTGTAGTTTATCTAAGGATTGGGTTTCCCCTATCAACCATATCAAGGCAATTGACCTTTGTTGGGTTTCTTCATGGCATTTGAGCCTAAGAAGTTATGTTTAGGGACTATGGTTATTGTTTCCCTTCCCCAACCAATGTCGAGGGACTTAGGATGTTGTTTCCCCACCACGATTATGGTCAAGGAATTCATACCCGACACTTTTTGTGTGAAACATATTAATGACACTCATATCCAACTATAAGGGCAAAGACCCCCTAGCGAGGGCTCCTATAATTATGTCAAGGTTTTATTCATGGAACTTAAGCTCAAGAAGGTTCAATTAGGACTTAAGGAACTTGCTTACCGCATTGACAATGTTTAGGAATCTAGACCCATTTCTAATGCACAAAACCTACTCAACACACTTGTATCTCACTAGAAGTCATAAAAAAAAACTACAAAGGACTCATGTATTAGTTGAAGGACTTGTTTAAGGATATTGATCCCAAGAAGATTCCAAAACATCCTGAGGTGCTTATTTTCCTACATTGACCATGTTTGAGGCCTTGCAAACCATCCTTGGTGTAATGTCCCTTATCCAGACCCTTTGTAATTGTACATATAGGCTGGTGAGTCGTTGACACCTAGTTTTGGCATTGTGTGCACCTCGGTAAGTGTGCACATTGCACCATGTTGTGCGCACTTGGGTAAGTGTGCAGTAATGAACTGGAAGTGCGCAGAGTTGAGATCTCTCTCTCTCTCTCTCTCTCTCTCTCTCTCTCTCTCTCTCTTTGTATATATATATATATATATGAGTGTATATGTATTGAGGTCGAAGAGCTTGTGTGAGTATGAGGCTGGTGAGTGGGGATACAGATAGGCCAGTGCGCTTATCCAGGTAATTATACTTAGTTATTAATAAAATATCACATCGTTGCATGCATACTAAATCAGACAGAAAGAGATGGGGGGTTGAACTCCACTGAAAAGGGGAAAAGGAAAAAAAATATTTTAAGAATATTTCCGAAAAGTGTAATGTAGATAATTATTTTATCCGAAGTTCTTGAGGGTAGGGAACAAGTCACCAAATGGCTTAAATCTACTTCTAAAGGTGACAAGTGTCAAGTGGAAGGCATGTAATATATATTGTTGGAATTTATGCATTTTAGGAATTATCATAATGATGATTAGGATTATTCAGAGAAGGATTTAGAAAGAATTCATGTTTCAAAATCTTGTGAGAAAAAGGGTATCAGATTGTATGGAAAATTCAATTATTACCTTATCTACACAGAGAATCTTGTAAGGACTTTCAAGGATGCAATCATAGTTTACTATAGAAGAGGTGGGTTGTCAGGCATGTGAGTAGTCTCTCTAGGTGAGATATTGGTTGCTGAGAAGTGGGTTGTTAGACCCGAGAGAATACTCTCCAGGTGAGATTATTGCGGAAAATTGTTCCCTGGTGCATTGGGAATTAGTCACAGTTCTTAGGGACTTCATATCCGGTTTGTTGTTGGTAACCCTATAAGGGAAGTGGGGAAGCAAAAGGACTGTTAAGAAGAGAAGGGGAACACTTCCTTGGGTGTGATAGGTGCATGGGGAATGAGGGACTATGGGCTAGTTGCAGCGGCAGGCACCTAGGACTAAGAATACTGATGAGAGTCAGACCTTAGAATGTTACTAGAAGTATGTTTTCTTTCGTGGAGTTTGAACCCCAACTTGGGGGTTACTTGTTGCTGAAGGATTACAATCAACATAGTTGATGGCTGGGAGGATCGTATGATTCAAGCCTACATTTGATGACTTTTATGAAATATAAGTGTCTTTAAGTAATTCTCTTGTTTACTATGAGCTTATTTATCTATTTTTGACATGGGTTAATTCTTGTATGGTATCGCATATAACTAGTTGTTGTTATTTTGTTTAATAATGCTTGCTCGTGTAAGGTGGTATTGTCATTTAGTATTGTAGTCATGCATAAGTATGATTGTTATTGACATTTTTTTTGTTAAGTATCTTTTGATATTGGCCATGAGTCTCCAAGGAAACAATTGAATGGTTGGGTGCGCAGGAAAGTAACCTATGTGCATCAAGAGGCTGGAATCTCTATGTGTGTACATGAAATTAGATCCCATGCACAAGAAAATCAGAGTTGGCGTATGACACCAGGGTGGTTGTGTGCATGGTTGTACCTTGTGATCAGTATGTTGATGTGTGCAGTTATTTAAGTTGCTTCTGTTTTTATAAGTTATCTGGCATGAATCAATCTTGGGCTAAGTGCGTTACTTCTAGTTAAACTACACCGACTTGTGTTAGAGTAGAATCTGTGTAGTGTATTTTGAAACAATATTGTTTAGTAATAATATGGATGATGTTACATTCCGGTATCAAAGATCAATTTGGGAGGATTTGTGTGACGTGGCTTGATTTGGGAGTCTGGGGACGTTACATTTTGGTATCAGAGCTATTGATTCAAGAATGGACTTGTATGGGCCAGAGATTAGCATGAGATAGATGTGTGTGATAAGAATTGGTGCCACACATAACAAAGTTTATTGTACATAGGAAAACCATTGGTGTGCAGTATAGATTTGTGATGCACACAAAAATAGTGATGCAAGGGTGTGCACACGAGAATTTGGAATATTAAAATCATCCAAGAAATCTAAAGAAAGGATTCTGAAAAAATGGTGCGAAGTTTTCATGTAGTTGTTCCATGAAATCATCTAGAAAATCTTAATTGCCTACACATTTTGGAGAATTAGCAGTGATTAGAGAAGGATAAAATCAACACAGAAGGTTAAAAGCATGGAATATGCATAGAGGGCTTACAATCTTGATGATGAGTTCAGGGATTTGTATGTCGTTTTGAGTGTTGATTGTACAAAATCCAATGAAGAGAGAATAAATTTAGTAGAAACCATAAAAGGACTACAAAAAGATGTCCAAGTCTATAAATCTAATAATGAAAGGCTTTTGAGAGCCAAGGAACAACAAGATGACTTCAATGTCAAATTCATACAGAGTTTAGACATAATAGAAAAGAAAATGGATAAGGAGATAGAGATAGGGAGGACAATAATTCACAGGTCTCATTATGAGAAAAGAATAGAAACAAGAAGTGTTGATAAGCATCGAACTCACTCACCAAAGCATTATTTTAGGAAAGAGCATAGTAGCTTGAGTCCATATCCTGTCAAAAATCATAAGAGTAGAACCAAGGTGGACTAACTACAAGGAGAAATGAATAATATCAAAATGGTGAGCACAAAAAGGATGAAGATGCGGATACCTGGTTGTTGGGTATGAGGAAGTACTTCCAACTACATAATTATTTTGCACAAGAGAAGGGAGAATTTTTATTTATCAACTCAAGGGGAAAGAATCAATGTGGTGGGATCAATATGTACAATTGTAGGACATTGATGAGAAGAAAGTGACTTGGAGGGACTTCAAGAGATATTTCCAAAATAAATACTTAACCAAGTAGTCGTATGACATGGAAAATGAAGGATTTCTTCGAACTCAAGCTTGGGAGTATGACGATAGATGAATATCAAAGAAAATTCTAAGTTTTGATGAAGTATGTCGCATTCATCAAGGATGAACAAGTGAAAATTCAGAGGTACCTAAGTGGGTTTCCGTCATTTATCAGTGACAAGATATAGTGTGATGACCTTAAGAAATTGGAAGAAACCATAAGGCGCGCTAAGTGTCTTTATGAGAAGCAAAGGGGAAGACCGAATTTCCAAAAGGATTGGGAAGACAAGATGAAAAGTAAGGTGGAACAAAGGAAGAAGGGAGCTAAGCCAACATTTTTCAGAAAATACAAGACAAGGAAAGCCAACTCTCCTAGAGCCTAGAATGTTGGAAATAGTGGGACAAAATCCATGGAAACAACCTATGCAGTGTTGGGGTTGTGGCATAAATCATATGCACAAAGATTACCCTGAAAGAGGTGATAAAGAAAGGACTCTTCATAGTGTACAACAAACTATGACCATGGAGGACATGGGAAGAAATGTGCCAAGGATTTACGCCATGCTAGATAACAAGAAGGATGAGTTTCAGTCACACATGATCGAGGTGGAAGGTAAGAATAATGGCCAACCCATTTCTATTTTATTTGACTTAGGATCTATTCATAGTTATATAGATACTAATATGGTGGAAAGATTCCATTTTCCAATAACAAATCTTGGAAAACTATGGTTGGTGCAATTAGCTACTAGAGAAAAAAATAAAACTAATGAGATGGTTAAGGAATGCCCAATGGAAATGAATGGACTACACACAAATGTTGATTTGAATATTATACCTTTGGGCTCACATGATTTCCTCATCAGTATGGATTGGTTGGATGAGCACCCTGCTATCCTGGATTGTTACAATAAGGCACTCACTTGTTTGGATGAGGAAGCAAATTTGAGATTAGTTCAAGGAATTCCAAGAGTTGTGACTAATAAAGAGGTTTCAGCCTTGAAATTGAAGAAAAATTATAGGAAATGATGTCAAGTATTCATAGCGCACATGAAAGAGGCACCTAAGGATAAAGTGCCAAGTGCATAAGATTGTGCAATACTAAGGGAGTTTGACGATGTATTTTAAGATATACCAGGGTTTCCACCAAAAAGTGATATTAACTTCTCTATAAATATGATGTCGGGAGCAACACTTGTATCCAAGATTCCCTATAGGATGGGTATGCCAGAGTTGAAGGAGTTGCATATGCAACTTGAAGATCTTCTTAAGAAGGTGTATATATGCCAAAGTGTGTCACCTTAGGGTGTGTCAGTTTTGTTCGTAAGGAAGAAGGATGGTACAATGAGACTTTGTATCAAATTCGGGAATTTGAACAAGGTAACCATGAAGAACAAGTATCATTTTCCAAGAATTGATGCCATGTTTGATTAGCTAAGAGGAACAAGGGTATTTTCCAAAATAGATCTCATATCTGGATATCACCAAGTGAGAATAAGAAAATAAGATATTATAAAGACTTCCTTCATAACAAAGTATGGTCATTAAACATTTACAGTGGTGTCATTTGGGTTGTCAAATGCACCGGTTGCATTTATGTGTTTGATGAATGGATTTTTTAGAGATTACTTGGATAAGTTTGTCGTCGTATTTTTGGATGACATTCTTATTTACTCAAATTATGAGGAAGAGCATGAGAAACACTTGAGGATGGTGTTGCAGGTATTGAGGGAGCATCAACTTTATGCAAAGTTGATCAAGTGTTCATTTTATCAGAGGCATATTCATTACTTGGGTCACATCATTTCAGAAGAAGGAATAGTTGTATACCCAGTGAAGATAAAAGCCATTGAGGAATGACCAACACCAAGAAATGTCATAGAGGTAAGGTACTTTATGGGACTAGTAGGGTAGTACATAAGGTTTATTGAAGTATTATCAAAGATTTCACATCCAATTACATCCCTACATAAGAAAGGTGTTCAATTTGAATGGACTTCGGATTGTGCAAGGAGTTTTCATCACTTGAAGAATTTGTTGACAAGTGCACCAATTTTGAGAATTGTTGATCCAGATGTAGACTTTGTTGTGTGCACGGATGCATGCAAGAAAGGACTCGGTGGATTCCTAAGTCAGAATGGACATGTTGTATGCTATGATTCAAGAAAGTTGAAAGAGAATGAAAGGATCTATCCTACTCATGATTTTGAATTGGCAGTTATAGTGCATGCCTTGAATATGTGGTGGCATTATCTCATCGATAAAATATTTGAGCTGAGAATTGACCATTGTGGTCTGAAGTATTTGTTTGGACAACCAAGTTTAAATGCCATAAAAAGTAGGTGGTTAGAGTTCCTCATTGACAATGACTTCTACTTAAATCATATCAAAGGAAAATATAAAAAGGTGGTTGACACACTCAGCAGGAGAATGCATGAGATGCACGCTACAACAATTAGCATGTACCAGAAAAATTTGTACGAAAGAATTTTGGAAGTTTCCAAATCAGATCTGCACTATGTAGACATAAAGAAGAACTTACAACAAGGTATGTTGTAGTAGAATTTGGAAGGTTATGAGTTGAGAGAGGACATGATCATCATGTATAGACACATAAACTATGTGTAAAATGATTAGGAGTTAAAAAACTTGATATTGTTAGAGTTACATAAGGTTCCTTATGTAGGACATCTAGGTTACCATAAGAAAATTGTCACAATCAAGAAGAAACACTATTGGCCATGTATGAAAAAGGAAGTTGTTGATTTTATTGCTAGATGTCTTGAACGTTAGAAGGTGAAGGATGAGCACATACATCCATCTATTTTTCTATGGTATTTTCCCATTCCAGAGTGGAAGTGGGAAGTTATAACGATGGATTTTATAACTAAGTTGCCTAGGAATTGTAAGCAACATGCTTCTATTATGGTGGTGGTGGAAACTCTTACTAAATCTTCCCATTTTGTCCCCGTGAAGTCAACTCACAATGTAGCCGACATTGTCGACATATACATGTGAGAAATTTCTAAGTTGCATGGTATACCTAAGACAATTATGTTTGATAGAGATTCCAAGTTCACTTCAAAATTTTGGAAAGGGATATTCAAAGGATTTGGAACAAGTCTGAACTTTAACACAACATATCACCCTAAGACATATGGATAAACATAGGGGGTAAATTGGGTGATTGAAGGTATGCTCAGGATGTATGTGATGGATGAGCCATCAAAATGGGAAGACTACCTTCATTTGGTAGAGTTTGCTTACAACAATGGATAACAAGAATCTTTAAAGATGATTTCATTTGAATCACTTTATGGTAGAAAGTGCAACACGTCGGTGAGTTGGGACAACCCAACATACTACAAAATAGTTGGGCCAGATCTTCTCCGAGAAAAGCGATAAGGCATAATTTAAAATATTCCTAAGACAGGAAGAAAAGCGGCTCAGATAAAGGCATAAACTATAGAGATTTTAAAGTGGGGGATCACATATTCTTGAAAGTAAAATTTAGTCATAGTTCCTTGATGTTGGGGAAGTGTTCTAAGTTAGCAACATGCTATTGTGGGCCATTTGAAATCCTAGAGAAAGTTGGTCTTGTCTCATATATGATTGCATTGCCTACATCCTTGTGTATTCATAATTTTCTACATGTGTCATTTATTAAGAAGTACATACCTGATGCTAATCATATTATTGATTGGAATGTGATTTAGGTGGAGCCATAAAGAGGATTTCAAGTTTGACTAGTTTCATATTGGATCGGAAAATCAAGCAGCTCCATAATTTATCCATGGAGCCGGTAAAGGTCCAATGGACTCGATACAGTCCTGAGGATGCAACTTGGGAGTGCAAGGATGTTATGCAAGTAGAGTATCCTCATCTGTTTGAAACTTTTTGTAATTTTGTATGTACATTTGTATATGATGCACTGAGGATAGTGCATAAATAAGGGGGAGGGAATGTAATGTACGTGATCCATACCCTTTGTAACTGTATATATAGGCTGGTGAGACGTTGGTACTAATTGTTAATGTAATGTATATATAGGTTGGTCAGTCGTTGACACCT
This sequence comes from Picea engelmannii, assembly GCA_009831015.1. Taxonomy (NCBI): domain Eukaryota; kingdom Viridiplantae; phylum Streptophyta; class Pinopsida; order Pinales; family Pinaceae; genus Picea; species Picea engelmannii. Next base: position 38,370 of record ML831607.1, on the reverse strand, counting down.
AGTTTTGGTGTTGTGTGCACCTGGGTAAGTGTGCAATAATGACCTAGAAGTACACAGAGTTGATATATATATACATATATATATATATATATATATATATATATATATATATATATATATATATAGAGAGAGAGAGAGAGAGAGAGAGAGAGAGAGAGAGAGAGAGGTCAGAGAACCTGTGTGAGTATGAGGTTGGTGAGTTGGGATGCAGATAGGCTAGTGCACCTATCCAAGTAATTATACTCAGTTATTAATATAATATTACATCATTGCACGTAGAATGACTCAGACAAAAATAAACGAGGGGATGAACTCCACCCGAAAAGGGAAAAGGGGGAAATATTTCAATAATATTTATGAAAAGTGTAATGTAGATAATTCTTTTATCCTAAGTTCCCGAGGGGAGGGAACGGGTCACCAAGTGGCTTAAAGCTACTTCTAAAGGTGACACATGTCAATTTGAAGGCATGCAATATATAGTTGGACTTAGTGTATTTTGGGCATTATTATGATGATGATTAGGATTATTTAGAGAAGGATTCAGAAATAATTCATGTTTCGGGCTCTCGTGAGCAAAAGGGGGTTGGACTGTATGGAAAATATGATTATTACCTTATATGCACAGAGAAGCTTGTAAGGAGTTGCGAGATTGTAACCAGAGTTTATTGTCGAAGAGGTAGGTTGTCAATCCCATGAACAATCTCTTTGGGTGAGATATTGGTTGTTGAGAAGTGGGTTTTTAGACTTGGGAGCATAGTTTCTAGGTGAGAGTATTGCTGAAAATTGTTCCCTGGTGCATTGGGCATTAATCGTAGGGCTGAGAAACTTCCTATTTGGCCTGTTGTTGGGAACCCTGTAAGGGAAGTGGGGCAGTGGAAGGACTATTGAGATGAGAAGGGGCACACTTCCTTGGGTGTGATAAGTGTGTGGGGAACAAGGGATTGTGGGATAGTTGCAACAACGAGCACCTAGGAGTGATAAATTCTTATGAGATTCAGACCTTAGCGTGTCAGTAGAAGTCGTTTTTACTTAGTGGAGTTTGAACCTTAGCTCATGGGTGACATGTTGCTGAAGGATTATGAGAAACATATTCTATGGCTAAGAGGAACATCCAAGTCAAGCTCGTAGTTGGTGACTTTTCTGAAAGATAAGTGTCCTTAAGTACTTATCTTGTTTAGTGTGTGCTTATTTATCTATGTTTGACATGGGTCAATTCTTGTATGTTACCACATATAAGTAGTTGTTTTTACTTTGCTTAATAATTCTTGCTCATGTAAGGTGGTATTGTCATTCAATATTGTAGTTGTGCATAAGTATGACATATATTGTTAGTTTTCCTATTGCATATCTTTTTATATTGGTCATGAGTCTCCAAGGAAAGAATTGAATGGATGGGTGTAGATAAAAGTACCCTATGTGCATCAAGAGGCTGGAATTTGTGTGTGTGTACAAGGAATTGGATTTCACACACAAACAAATCAAAATTGGCACATGACGCCAGGGTGGTTGTGCGCATGGTTGTATTGTGTGATCAATATGCTAGTGCACATCGTTATTTATGTTTATTTCCATTGTTATAAGTTGTGTGGTGCGACTCAAGCTTGGGATGAGTGTGTTACTTCTATTTAAACAACACCGACTTGTGTTAGAGTAGAATCTGCACAATGTATTTTGGAATAATATTGTTCAGTAATAAGCTGGATGATGTTACATTCTGGTATCAACGCTGAAGTTGGGAGGATTTGTGTGATGTGGCCTATCTTGGGAGTCAGGGGATGTTACATTATGGTATCAGAGATGAAGGTGGGAGGATTTGTGTGACATGGACCAACTATGGAGTCTGGGGACATTACACATGGTGTGCAAAAGATCCTAATGGAATCCATATCCAACTTTGATGCCAAAGACCCCCTAAAGAGGGTTTGTGTTGTGGTTGTAGTTGTGTTCATGGTGATTGAACCCAAAAAGTAGTGTTTAGGGCCTAAGACCTAAGTATTTTCCTCCCCTAACCATATTTCTTAAGCTCTATAAGGTTTATTGATGGATTAAGCTTCTTATCCCCCCCTTACAATGTTTAAACCATGAAGCCCATTTCTAGTGCAAAAAACCTACTCATGGTACTCGTAACCCACTCAGATGCTAAAGAAAAAGGACCATGAGTGCAAGAATAATTCGTGGTGTGGGCCCAAGACACATTCTCATTTAGGGCACATGATGTTGTTTAATCATGGTGCGTGTATCCCTCTAGTAGGCCAGAGATACCATACAAGGTTCTTGTGTGGTCGTTTGAGGACATGTTCAACACTTTAGTTGTAGAATATTTGTGGGTAGTAAGTGTTGTTCATGGCTATTGATCCCAACAAGTGTCATTTAGGGAACACAACCTGTTATTCTACTCATGTGACCTTAGTTAGACCACTAGACACACTCCTTGTGTATAAGTAATCTTAGTCACAATAGCATGTGCATGCTATAGGAATGCACACATGCTCTATAGTGCATGCATGTTCCTTTCATTCATTTTTTTTTTGTGGGTTTGACAACTTTAATGTACATTTTTGTTGAATTGCTTGCTTCATATTTAGGTTTTGAATGACAAACATGAAGGTTTGGCCTACAAATACATCAAAACCTCCATTTTTTGAATGACTATGGATATCTCTATTTTTCACATTATTTTCACATTATTTTTGTATGGGATATACAAATCCAGCGTGAACAAAACTATACACACATATACAATTTTGTTTTTTTAAATATTGTTTACTATTTTTAATAGTTTTTTGTCTCTGAAAAT
>ML831606.1:55276-68961 GCA_009831015.1 Picea engelmannii | reverse complement strand
ATTCAATTCCATGTACGAGACAACCCAATAAACATAACATCCACAATTAAATCAAACCATATAACCAATGAATAATCAATGCCAATCAGTCGTAAGATCTGAGACCATATCTATTGCATAATGCGCCACCCAAGATATTTCATTTGTTAACCTTTTCCATAACTCCACACAATAATCCATATCAACATTGCTATATGTGCCTCCATTAAAATTTAATAGAATTTGCACAGTCCTTTAACCAAACCATAGTATACTAGTTAGGACTAACACTCATATCCATTAATTCTTTCATTTGAAGTTTGCATGTACTATTTTATCATGGTTTTAGGATTAATACATAGTTTCTTTCCTTTTGCTATAACTTTATAACATTTTCATAGTTTTTTTCTTTGTTTTTATCAAGCTCCCATTAAGTATCCCTTGCATATATGTGGATAAGTAATCAATACATGAATTAGTAACTAAGTTATAACATAGCACCTGTAAACAACATGATCCTCATACCCATGGAAATTGTTATGTGTCTCAAGTGATTACCAACAACATTCGACAATAATGCATTATCCACTCATTATCACGCCAAATGAAACCAAGATTGTATCATAAAAAATATAGGAATGTGTAGGCAACATCATAACAATAGAAACACATGTTTAATATGCCTATCCTTGCGCCTCTAGTCTACAAGGGGGTCCCACCTACTAGTATTGTATTATTATCATATTAAATAATAGCGCTTTTAGCAATACTTTGCAGGCGAAATTCATCATTGCGATTTTAATCATCAACAATAGGTGGTAGTGTCATACCGCTACATGCCCATGGTCATAATAGGTCGGCTTGTGATGAGACTTCCTATCCACCAACTAGTACCTTCAATGTTTATTTATCTTATGGGTTACCTTTTCTTACTGAGAAGATTTTTACTACTTTCTCAGGAATCCATGGGAGAAGCATCTCAAAGTTTTCAATAGGATTTTAAATCTTTCCAGCTACTTTTACCCTCTAGGCCTTTATCCCCTTCTTCCCACAAGGAAAGGTACAACTCTTCCTAGTGTGGCCAATCCCAATGCCTGAACAAAGGTATTGGGACATGAGAGGAATAAATATGGAAAGTGGTAAGTATGGAGGGAACGAACGATGACCTTTCACAGGCCCACCCAGTGGAAACCCATCCTAAAGGGAAATCAACTTACTAGGGCATCACGTCCCCCTTCCAGGTATGAACAAGTCAAAGAGAATAATTTCTAAGCAAACGTTATGAAATTAAGGATAATTCAATGCAACATATTCAAGTGCTTCAAGAATCAGAGTGACATGTACCATGATACCCAAAATCATTACCTCATGGAACAAGACTTACTACTACTTCAAGACTAGGTCGGTGGGATGGATACTTCTCTTGTTGATAAATGGGCTACACTGAAGAAAAGAGGGGCCCTCCGAGGCCATTCTCAAGTCATTCGGCTCTTGACACTCCATGTCTAGGACCTGTGAGCCTCGAGACATGATCTCCTTAGTTATCCCTAGGGTAGGGGATAACATTTGGCTCCAACTCGGGGACATGTGCTCATCGTAGAGTGCATGAGAACCTCAACATATCTGGTATGACATGTTCCTGATAAATATCAACAAAAATGTATTAGTAATCCTTAGGGTGGTGATATCACCCTATGTTCATATATTATATAATAGTAAAAAGAGCATCTCTAATCTAGCATATAATCATGAGCATACATATATAAAAGTGAGACAAAATAATATGTAAAATGTAACTACAACTATGCTAACATGATATGCAGATGGTATATACAATGGATGCAAATTCCTACCTACCTCTACTTACATGTTGGTTGAATGCTAGGTGTAGTCAAATAACCAGTGAAACCATCCTATAAATATCTCGTAATACCTGCCTCTGTGCTTCATCATAAACCAAAAAAATGACAACTCAAGCACAAAAATAACATGAGTTAGAACATGTATCACATCATCAAAAATTTTAAAGTCTAGCTCATGGAGGCATGAGGGAGGGAGAAAATTATGCCAAGTCACACTTCTAGGAAAGTGCTCAATCCATCTCAAAAAGGGATCGTAAAAAATCAAAGGCTCAAAAGATTGACTCAAAGAGTCCAAAGGTTGGCTACCTTGGATGTCATCACATCCTGAGGTATAGGAAAGGAATAGTAAGAACCTAGAGGATGATTGGAAAATTTCTAAGGGAAAGTTGGAAGACATAGATAATAAACTTATTCTTAAAGTATTAAACCTACCCTTGAATTCTAAAAGAAGGTTTTGCCCCGGAGAAAATTCAAGACAAGGGACATGTTTCCCAACTACACCCTTAGTGACATAGCGATGTAAAGTAGTCGAAGGGAGTTGGAAAACCTTGTCACAAGTACCCTTCTTTGGGAGAGCAATGCCCTCACTTTTATCAAGATATGAGAACAACGGTGGTTGATAATATTCTTCATAGAATAAATCCAAGTGCTCAAAGGAATACTCATCAAAATCCTCAAGGTATGACCGAAAATCATCAGGAGAGCATAAAACTAGGTCACCCTTGGAGATGTCTGTAACTATATCATTTCCTTGTTGCCAAATGCTAGAATTAGTAGTGACATGATATGATAGTTGTAAAGGAAACATTTGGAAATTATCCTCAATGTCGTAAATAGGATCCCCATCATAACCTATTACATCCTATTTACGTTTCCCAACATGTATGAACTCCTCAATATTGTTAACCATGTCATTTCCTTCATCATAACATGAAGGGATTAAATCATACAAAGGCTCCTCTAACACTTCTTTTCTTTCCAAATCGCAAAGAGAGGCATCATCAAAATCTTGGAAAGGGAAATAACTCACCGTATTCACTTCTTCCTGTGTAGGAGCTTCGAATATTTGGATAACTTCATCAAATGGAGGAGCAAGCATTAGTGTCTCATCCTCATGACTTGCCCTTACATCTTTAGCTTCATAATATGGAGGGTCTAACTCATCCAAGGGTTCCCTTTCTTCTTCACCTTCTGAATCATAGATTAAGGTATCATCAAAAACCTGAAATGGAAAGTGACTAACCTCATCCTCTTCTTCTTGTGCAGGAGGAAACGGATTTGGGGTGGCTTCACCAGAGGGAGGAGCACACATTAATACTTCATCATCATGTTTAATATCTACATGCTCTCGCTCTTCAACCAGGTCCTCATTATCTTTCCTAGAAGCATGAGTAAATTCTTTTTCTTCTCCATGGGATTGGTAAACTTCATCAAGATCCTTCTCCTCAACCTCTTGTTGATTGATTTCTTGTTCCCTTCTTTCTTAGAATTTAGTAAAAATGGTCTCAATGGAAACTAATCTCTCCATACTAAGAGTATCTGGGGTATCCTTGGGGTCAACAACTTCGATTCCTGGAGTAAAGAGGTGTTCTCCCTTGAATAAAGAGATATTTTCCTCGATTTGTATAGCCATGTGATAAGATTATTGGATTGCTCTTGGACCTTTTTTACTTAGGAGAAACCCTAAATGCACTAAGAGTGCATTGGTCTAGAGGTAAGTGAGGTACCCGTCTTTAGGACAATGGCTTCTAGGAATTGTTTTTAGCAAATTCTCGAACCTAGTATGGAATTCCTTGATAGTCTCGTTCTTAGTTTGTTTCATGTACTCGAGTCTTTTTATTAGCATGTGGATATATTCTAATTTAATACCCCATTTCTCGAGAAAGGTTTTTTCTAACTGTTCCATAGATTTTATGCTAGCATTAGCGAGATCATCATACCATTTCCTTGCATTTCCATGAAGAGTGGCAGAGAAAATATTCATTGCCAAATATTCAGCATCATCACTGATAGGGTGGAGTTGAAATAAAACCCAAAAATTATCCATGTGATCTTTGGCCCTAACCCCATCATTACTAGTGAATATAGAGAGCCAATTTTCATACCTTGGAGGCATTTGTCGAGGGTAACCCATAATTTCACTCATATATAAGGGTTTAAAATTACCTGGGTCCCATATAGAAGCCATGGTTGGATTTTTCATTAGTGGAGTCAGCAGATAATCCTTCTAAGGATCATCAAAGGGAAAAGAGGGAATCACCCTCAGTGGAGTTGCCATGAAATCTTTGTGAAGTAAAGGCTTTGGATAAAGGCTTACCGAAAAAGTGTCGTTCGAGGACAATTGACTAGATGTCCTTGGAAGGGACACCAAAAATGTTATCACGCAATCTGTACTTTTCCAAATCCCAAGTCAAGTGAGGAAAGATTGGCGTAACAAGGGGGTGGCCTATCACTATCACCTTAATATGAAACCCCTTTTTGTTTAGGAGTATGTTAATATTGCCCCAAGGGAGACGTCCCTAGTGACCTAAAGGGATGATGAACTAAGACAAAGATGCAAGAATACCCCCCTCTCATTGGTCACTCAAGTCAAAAGGTTTTTTATGTCTTTAGGAGATGAAGAAAAAGTAAAGAGGAAGTGTACTTGCCCAGAACAAGACAACAAAGAAAAACATGGCAGTTTTCAAGTACAAAATGATGTTAGTGCTTCAATAAGACAATGAACCTTTGAAATATAAGCTAGCTGATATAAAATTGCAGCTAAATGACAGTTTACAACAACAAGAAGTATTTTGTAACAAATGCAAGAAATAAGTCTCTAAATTTCCTGAAAAGACAGTGAAATGATAACATTTATTAGGCGGATTGATAATCAAATGTCTCAAGCAAGTTTAGAAGTATTTAGCTAGCATTTAATATGGATTTTGCAGAAAATTTTCTGCAACAAGATGGTTGTAGAAAACGTTTATAACATAAACAATAATTAGTGCTCACAATTGCTTGAAAAGACAATAAAGTTTAGCTTTTAACAAGGAAAATGATAATCAATTGTCATATGCAATTTCTGAAGTGTCTAACTAGCATTTAAGGTCAGTTTTGCAGAAAATTTATTGCAGTTAGATGGCTGTAGAAATATTTTATAACAGAAACAAAAATACAAGTAATCTAGACTAAGTTACGGTTAGTTTTAGTTAGTAGGGTAGCAAGTAGAAGTTGAGTTTGAAGGTTGATGATTTCTCAAAGAGGGAAGAGGTGAAGACCAGGGCCTTTGTGGGGGTAATGGAGTCAATAGGTGGAGGCTTTCACTTGGAAATAAAAACAACAATGATTATATTTTTCTAAGTGAAGAATGGATCTTAGAAGAGTTAGCACTTTAATTCTTCCAAGATCTAAACTTTAGGGAGGTGAGCTACTAGAGAGTAGGCACTTCTAGTTCCTAGCGCCTTCCTCCTCCTTATACTATTGAAATATATTAAGAGCAAAAACAACTAGACAACAGATTCTAAAGTGATAGTATTTCAGGGCTTTAGAAGTTTATTTAGGTCAAATCACTTTAGTAAAGTCTAGCAAATGAAGAGAAAAGAAGTAGTACCTTAAGTCCTCTACTCCTAGGGTTTGTCAAGCAAGAAATTTCATAATCTTTAACATGAATAATAAAATATACCATAACCATTCAAAATGAAATGACAATTGCAGATTTACTTACTTCACCAAGAATAATCAAGCAATAAAACCCTATATTTCTAAGTAACTTCACCAAAAAATGATCCAAGTTGTAAAATTTAGCCTCCAAGACAAGTGCACCTTCCTATTTCAGCCAAGAACTGCCAAAGAGGGAGAAAATTTCAGACCTCTCCTCTTGTGTGAGGAGTTTTTATGATAAAATGAATGTAGTTTATGTTTATTTATACAAAACTGGCAACCTTTAATTAATTTTAGTTCAAATAAAGGTCGACCTAGCCAATTTACAAATAAATTCAATTTAGACATAAATAAAATTAATTAGCATCTAAAAACACTTCCAAGGGTGACGTCATTCCCTTATAGGGTGACGTTGAGGCCCTTAGGTGGAACGATGGGCCTAAAAAATAGGGCACTTGGCCTCCAAAGGCCCAGATGAAGCCCACACGTGCCACTAGGCTCATAAATGCCTCCAAAATAGAAACCCTATCTCTGGATAATGTCTAGGGTCATGATGATGACGACATGGGCCTTCTAGGGAAAACGTATATGTGGAAGAGAAAGATCCCCCTCGGTCTAGGCCTGCTAGGGTGCCTCCAAAGGTGACGTCCTTCTTTCTTCCTGGTGCAAATCTATGATGTCTTCTTGCCCTTATTTGGGGTTACAACATCCATCTGTGGGCTTTCAGCCTCATGAAGGTCTGAGAAAATCATTCCCTCATGTGTACCTATCCACTGGGTGAGGTCCTATAGCAACAACAAGTACGCCCTCCAGGGGTTCATAAATCACATGGATCGTAACATGTAAATCACATCCAATAATTAAATTACCCAAACATGTACATCAAACCTCCCTTTACCCAGAAAATTTCTCAAAGACGTTATGAAATTTGACAAGTCAGCTTTGGAGAAGCTCTCAGGGTGTCCTATTAGGCGAATCCTCCTTAACTTTGGGGTGTTTCCCAGGTGGGAGCCAATCCAGGTCATGTAAGTGTATGAGGTGGCATGGGTATGTTAACATATAAGATTGATCATGTAAATGAGGATTTATGGTTTTCAGAGCCTACAATTTTAACCATTTCTCCAGGGATTATGTCATAACATCAACTAACATCCTCCTCAAAGTGTCCAAGATATATTTGAGTTGGTGCTGTGAACTAGTTAAGGAGGAGCGTTGTAGCTTGGATAGGTTGCAGGCACTCACGTTCAAACTTATCAACATCCACAATAGACTTAGGACCATCAGCTACTTTGTGTGGGTTTTCATCCTGTTTGAAGGTCGAGAAAGCGATTTTGTATGGTTTTTCCTTTTGGCGCTGTGAACTGGCTCTGCAAACTCATTTCCTGTAGCAGATTCTTTTACAAATTTGATCATAAATCCAAAACAATGATGTGGGTTTTTCTGAAAGTTTTTGTGGAGGATCATGATAATGTCATTGAACGTTTGTCCAAATTTCAGCCTGACCCAGTTTGTAATTTGAGAGATATAATTAAAACACTAGTGCACTACAAATTGGTGTTGCAAACTCTTTGTTTTGCATAGTTTTTGGATATTTGTCTTGTTTGGAGGTTTCCACTTGTCAAGGAAGGTTCAAATGGTCTCCTAGGAGTTTTTTGGACATGAGGGACATGTGTTCCATCTCTAGATCAATCAGGATGACCTGTTTCAAAAGGCATTTATCATCATAGACAAAATCCCAAAAAATAGGAATTTGTTAGGCTTTTGTTGGAATCTTTTGTAACAAGACTCCTAAATGGAGGAGGATCCTATGTAACTCCTTGGTTTCGAACTCCTTAGGGTATATATAGATCATTCACTATAAATGAAAGGGATTTTGAGAAGAAAAGGGTGTGATTCACGATCCAAGAGAGGAGAGAGATAGAGGAGCAACTGAGTTGCTCATTTGTAAGCATGAGGGCATGTGTTGTAGGCATTTCTGCCATTAGAGATTCATGAAAGTTATGATACCAATTTTTTTTTTCTCTTGTTTCCATTCTTTCTTATCATCTTGCTTGAGTAATATTTAGAGATTTTGAAGATCAAAAGCTACATTTGGTTAATGGATTCTTGAGCTGCAAAGGATTTGTGGTAATTGCTTGTTAATCATAGATTAGTTTTCAAGCACTCTTTAATCTATATTATAGAAAGGATCTATGTTATGTGGATATTATTCTTTTTGTTTTCCTTATATTCTTATACCCATCTTTGCATAAGCCTTTTTTCTGGTAGGCAGCATGATTTCCTATGATCTGCATAATGTTATGACTCCATTCCAAATAGAATGTATTTACCAGCAGTCAGATGCCCTCCTTTTTACTCTTTTCTTGTTGATCCGCCAAGTATTACTTGTTTTATTCATTTAAATCAAATGGGTATTGGGATTATCCTCTAGAAGTATGAGGGTGACTCTTAATGATAACAAGGTAAATGTTTGGGCATGGGTACAGTGATAACAAGGAAATGTAAGTCTTACCTATGGGTGCCTTTGTAGAGGGCGAGTTGCACCTTTTCATAAATTTTATTGTTTCCTAGCCCATTCATTCCTTTTATTCTTAGCTTTATTTATTTTGATATTTTGTTTTTTGTGCTTCAAGGGAAAATTTGAAGGCCACTTTCTTGGCTTGATGACCAAAGGTGACAATGTTATCCACAAACATTTCACAGAGATGAGAAGTTGGCTCGTGATGAGACCTCCTTTCTCTTAGCTATGCCACCAAGATCCACTACCCTGGTTTGGTGATCATATAGGTGGTAGTTTCATACCGCTACATGCCCATGGTCATAATAGGTCGGCTCATGATGAGACCTCCTATCCACCAACTAGTACCTTGAGTGTTTATTTATCTTATGGGTTCTCTTTTCTTACTGAGAATCTTTTTACTACTTTCTCAAGAATCCTTGGGCGAAGAATCTCAAAGGTTTCAATAGGATTTTAACTCTTGCCAGCTACTTTTACCCTCTGGGCCTTTAGCCCCTTCTTCCCACAAGGCAAGGTACAACCCTTCCGAGTGTGGCCAATCCCAATGTTCGAACAAAGGTAGGGGGATATGAGAGGAATAAAGATGGAAAGTGGTAAGTATGGAGGGAACAGACGATGACCTTTCACAGTCCCACCCAGTGGAAACCCATCCTAAAGGGAGATAAACTTACTAGGGCACCATGTTACCCTTCCAGGTATGAACAAGTCAAAGAGCATAATTTCCAAGAAAACATTATGAAATGAATGAGAATTCAATGCAACATATTCAAGTGCTTCAAGAATCAGAATGACACATACCATGATACCCAGACTCATTACCTCATGGAACAAGACTTACTACTACTTCAGGATGAGGCTAGTGTGATGGATATTGTTGTTGTTGATAAATGGGTTGCACTGAAGAAAAGAGGGGCCCTACGGGGCCATGCTCAAGTAATCCGGCTCTCGACATTCCATGTCTAGGACCTGTGGGCCTTGAGACATGATCTCCTTAGTTATCCATAGGGTAGGGGATAAAAATCCCCACTCTTTCTAAGACGTCAAATGGGCCACAGTAGTGAGGTGCCAACTTAGAAAATTTTTCCATTCTTAAGGAGCTTCTCTTAGGCTTAACTTTGATGTAGACATCATCTCCTACTTTAAATTCCTTATGAGTTCGCTTCCTATTGACATAACTCTTCTACATGTCTTGAGCCACTTTAAAAATTTTCTTTATCTTGGTCACTTCATGCTCCATTTCCCTTAACATATTTGGCCCAAGTCAAATCCTTTCCACTAGATTATCCCAATTGATGGGGATATTACATTTCCTACTATATAAGAGCTCAAATGGACTCATTTTTATTGATGCATAACATATATTCTCAGCATGTATTCTAGCACTTTTTTTACCCTCTCAATTTTCTCATCTGTCTAAGGGTGATAGGTAGTGTTGAAAGCTAATTGTGTCCCAAAACTGCAAACACATTTTTCCTAAAGTTTTATGTAAATTTAGCAGCTTGATCTGAAATTATTGTCTTGGACATTCCATGCTATCTGAAAATTTCCTTCATGAATATATTTGCAACATCTATTGCTTTGTAAGTGGATTTAATTGGAATAAAGTGAGCTTCCTTACTCAATGTATCCAATACCACCATGATTGTATCATGTTTCTTGGTTGTCCTTGGCAATCCTATGATGAAGTCCATAGATATGACTTCCCACTTCCATTCTGGAATTTGTGTTGGTTGTAGAAATCTAGTTGGGTGCATGTGTTCCGCCTTGACTTGTTGGCACTTTGAGCATTTAGCAATGTATTCTTCTATATTCTTGTTCATCCCTAGCCAATATTAAATTTTCCTTATTGTTGTTACCATTTATTGATAACCTAGGTGACCCACATAAGGCCTCTTATGGAACTCATCCATTATGAGCTCCTTTAATTCAACTGAATTGAGTATATACATTATGTTATTGTACAACAACAACCCATCTTTGGTGAGCTGATATCCTTCGCTTTTCGACCCCCTTGATTATTTTTCCATACTTTCCTTTATCAGCTCAAAATTTTCATCTTTCTTCAGAGCCAATCTAATCATGTGTTTTAGATCAAAATCACATACACTAGCTACTGCTAAGTGTGTTGTCTACATGCTTATTGTGAGTATATCTACTACTTGATTGTATTTTCCTTTCATGTGCCTAATTTCAAAATAAAACTCGTTTCTAAGAGCCATCCACTAGGATTGTATGGAATTTAAACAAGGTTGATCAAACAAATACTTCATCCCATTGTGATATGTCATTAATACAAATCTTCTACCAAGAAAGTAATGTATCCACATCTTCAAGGCATGTACAATAGTTGTGAGCTCTAATTCATGACTGACATAGAGTTTCTCATGCTCATTCATTTTTTTGGATTCATAGTTGATCACATGTTCTTATTGCATGAGTAATCCATCGAGCCCTTCCTTACAGGAATCTGTACAAACCGAGAAATATTTGTTTGGGTCTGCAATCTTCAAAATGGGTGGATTTGTCAAAAGACATTTTAGTTGTTTGGATTTTTCTTCACAGTCTATTGACCTTACAAACTTCACTCATTTTCTTTGTAAGGAAGTTATTAGATGGCCGATATTTGAAAACCCTTGAATAAACCTCCTATAATATTCAACCAATCCCATAAATGATCTTACCTTGGTTACATTCCAAGGAGTAGGAAAATTCATGATTTCCTTGATCTTCTCGGGATATACTTCCACCCCTTCCTTCAAGATTAGATGACCCAAGTAATATATTTTCTTCTGGAATAAGTCACATTTATCATACTTGACGTACAACTGATGTTCTCTCAACACCTGTAGTACCAACCTGAGATGTTATTCATATTCCTCCTTGGTTCTTGAGTATATTAGAATGCTATCAAATAAGACTAACATAAACTTGTCCAGGTATTTGTTGAGGATGTTTTTCATTAGGAACATAAACGTGGCTAGTGCATTGGTAAGACCAAAAGGCACCACCACAAACTCATAGTTCCCATGTCTCGTTCTAAAGGTGGTCTTATGGATGTCTTCATCCTTGGTTCTTACCTAATTGTACCTAGACCTCAAGTCTATCTTAGATAAAATTGTGGCCCCTCTTAGTTGATCGAAAATATCATCAATCCTAGGCAGTGAGTATTTATTCTTGATGGTCATCTTATTCAGTTGTTTGTAGTCAATACATAACCTGAGGGTACCATCTTTATTCTTCACAAACGACATTGGTGCTCCCCACGAGGAAACACTAGGTCTAATATACCCCTTTTCTAACATTTCCTTCAGTTGAATTTTCAAATGCACCAGTTTTGGAGGGCTCATTCTATAATGTACCTTGGATGCAGGTATTATTTTGGAATAAGCTCTGTGGAAAAATCGATATGCCTTTTGGGAGGCAATATTGGTATTTCGTTTGGAAATATTTTTCTGTACTCATACAACACATGATGGTCTTCAATTTTCTATTGATTTCTTTATGTTGAATGTAATACATTAATGGAATACAATGGGCATCCTTTCCTGCAATTATTTTTCAGTTGTACTGCTGAAATATGCCTCACTAATATAAGTTTTTGTATGACTTGCAAGACTCTCTTATTTCCTTCATTGTCTTCACACTCTAAGGTCTTATTAAAAAAATCTATTTTTTCATTGTGCACTACAAACCAGTCCATGCCTATCAACATGCCATATGATCCCAATGGAAGTAGATTTAGCATTGCATGTGCGTGCAACCTACGCATCTCCAATTGGCACATTTCTATCACCTCTATCACTTTCCTCTTGGTCCTTGTGAATAGATGAACTAGCCATCACTTTGCATACCTTCTTCTTTGTAAGACACATGCTTCAACAAATTGGGGTGCAATATAGCTAAGGTTATAACCAAGGTCAATCAAAATAGAAATAGAATGATTGCCAAGTATACCTTCTATTTCCACCATCGAGGCTTGGTGGTTATATTCTTGTCGATTCTCGACAATTGCATAAATTTGGGTACACTTCTGGATACATCATCAATTGTAGTAGCCTCTTGAACATTGTAGACTCTCTTTTTATCATGTTTCCTACGAGGGAAGTCTCTTAATATATGTGCCTCTCCACAACCCTTATTTCACTCTTTTACTTTCTCCTTGGTAGTATATGTTGGTTTATTCCCACTTTGAGTAGGATAATTTTGTTGTTGCACAATTTTAGTAGAATAGTTGGATTGAGCAGTCCTTTTTGGATTCGTGTATCGGGATGACTTAAATCCCTTCTTCTTAAATCCAGAATGATCCTTATTTTTCCAATCTTTTTGAGGATTATGACCATGCTTTGATCGCTCGTAGCAATACTTATCCTTTCGAATGGTGTCATCTGGTATTTTGGGTTCATCAAACTCAATCCTATCCTCAAAATATTGTAGAATTCCACTCAGAAAGTGTTGTATTTTCACCTTTTAATCTTTTATGTATGGGACATATCTCAAACATTCCATGAACCTCTTTATTTATTCATCCATGGTGAGTTGTCCCAACTTATGTCCATGGAATTATTTGATCTTTCGATCATAGTACTTCTCTGACAAGTAAGATTTCCTGAAATACTTATCAAATGATTTCCAGTTCATATTCCTTTATGTGATCCCTTTTACATTCTTAAGGTATTCCCACCAGATTGAAGCCCCTCTGGTTAAATTAAAGGTAACCACTCTTTCTTTCATATTTCCAAATTAATTGTGTACTTGGAAATACTTCTTCAATCCTAATATCCACACTTCTACTTTTTCACCTTTCTTGACTTCTCCATCAAATGTGGGTGATTTTTCCTTTTTGAATTCTTTAGTCATGGAGATTTTGGAGTTTCTCTTCCTCCTTTTGTTGTGAGTAATTCAACCAGTCCCTTCATTGGATGGTCCTTCAGAAGTAGGAGTCTTCTTATTGGAGGACTCTGTTGATGAATCTCTACTAGATATGCTCATTTTTCACTTGTGCCTCTTCCTAGAAGAACTTTTCCTTGCATTATTGTGCATTGGACCATGCCTTTGAATCTATGATGGGATTTTGAGCTTCTCAAATTGATATCTCCCTACATTTCTAGCTGATGGTTCTTGCTATAAATGATTCTATATTTTAGACACGCTTTGCATAAATATTGCATTCAGTCCTATCTACTTCTTTTGGGATTTAATAAGCCTCACATTATCATCCTTGTAGATTTGAAGCTCGACCTTTAGGTTTCTCATTGTCTCTTCCAAATCTGGAGCAGTCTATATGGCCCTCCTCTCATCTAGTTCCTCGTCTCTAATACATGAGGAGTCTTCCATACCAAATTGTATCAATCCACTACTATTACTTATTAACTGCTTTGAGTCTTCTAAGTGTTGAAACAGCAAGCCACTGTTAGATAATCTCATAGTTAAAAAGGCACACAATCATTGGGCCTTTATAGGGTTCTCATGGACCTACAATAGTCCCAAATTCAAAATCCCTGTCCTATTTTCATGCACACTCATAAATATGTTGTTAGTGATCATCATCACAATCATACTTCTTGTAGTAATCATGCTAGCTTACACAAGGTGAAAGAAAGAAATTTTCTTCTTAAGATGAATTATGTAGTCTTTCATTTTCAATAAACTTATAGGTTATATATATGTATATATGCAAAAAGAAT
>ML831606.1:39080-54181 GCA_009831015.1 Picea engelmannii | reverse complement strand
TTCTTATTTGTGTGTCATTACCAACGTGGCCTTTGAATTGGCATGTTGATTGGGCTTGTTGAGTCAGAAGGCTGACATGGAATTATATTCTATGCCTAGTCCTTATGAGACAACATGCTCGTCTAATGGATCGATCGACTAACAATATTGTCAATCGATGGCCCAAATCAACACAGGTATCTAAGCTACATGATCTTTAATCGGATCGGACTATCTCCTTCAGACTACAAATTTTGCTCGCAGAACTTTCTGAATGGATCCTTCCGAAGATGAATCCCTGATATATCTAGTGGATGAGATATAAATGATCCAACAACTTGCATTCACTTTGGGCTTGAAAATGCATGAAAGTTATTCAGTTAGGTTAACCTCGTCAGAAATGCCAAATTCATCGACATTTGGATTTCTGAAAATATCCTTCCGAATATGTCCTCCCGAAGGATCCAACGGCTAGGAATAGATAAATCCAATGGCTCACAATTATTTCATCCTTAGACAAGTGTGAAGGTTATTTGGTTGGACTAACCATCTTGGAATTGCAAAATCACTAGTGGGATTTCCAAACGGAACCTCCCAAAGACTCCTTTTGGAAGGATCCAACAAACGAGATTGATCACGATGAACAATCCTTGATCTCTTTCAAACTTACATGAGTCTGACTTTTAGTGAATCCTATTTTCATTTGAATTAACAACGGGATGAAACCTATCCCTTCCTTTGCTTTGTGCTTAGAGGTTCCACAACAAGGCTATGCAAATGGTTAGGTAATAAAATAAATAAATTGTTTGAGGCCTCTATTTTCAAAATTTCTCCAATCACTTTGGTGTGGAACTTCAAGACAGATCTCGCAACTATCAGTTCTTATGTTATATAAATTTCAAGGGATACCATAACTTCCCAAGTGAACGGGTTCTCTTCTTTGTTATAAAAATTTCAAGGGATACCATAACTTCACAGTTCTCTTCTATATTCATACAATTTCATTAGGCACGAGAAACACACATAATTCATAACATTGAACAATCCATTGGATAAGGAGAGTATAATTTAGAAAAATTATCTGTTCAATAATGTCAACCTGACGACTGACTAAGGGTATGCGTTTTTCTACCCAATTGTATGCTTTGTTGCACCAATATTTATACAATATGCTACCCCCGTGCTAGACAATGATAACACTAGGAAACTCAAGTTCCTATGGGGAAAGGTAATTTTGAGTGTGAAGGCCACTCTCCTCCATGAAATTCAATGGAAATAATTTCCCTTTTTATCCACCAATCTAGGGCCTCCACAATTTTTTATCAGTAGCCTTCTCAGCTAGGTAATCTATGCACATAGAGTCCCTTCTGTTGAAACAAATTTTGTTTTTCTTCTCTAAATCCAAATCTCCATTTTTCTCTGGTTACAGAGTCGCCCTTAGTTCTAAAAAAGAGTCAAAAGGTCTTTCGGGATTTTCAGGTTTCGGGGTTCATCTAGTCACAAAGTATGTTTTCTAATGACAACCCCAAAGTCTCGGTACCGAAGTCTCGAAAAAGTGATTGTTTAAAAGGAATTGAACATATTTTAAATTAATAATTAAAAACGTTAACGACTTTCTAAGCCTTTCACATGTTCTTTTTCGGCCATCTCAACTTAAGCAACATTTCAAATGTCCCGACGTGCTTTTCATGAAATACCTTTTAATCATGATTAATTAAGGTTTAAAACATACTTAACATATCATTAATCAATCGCAATTTGGGAAATCAAAGAGTCGACCTTGAGTCTCCTTAAACCCTGATTCCCAAAGTCACAAAATTCTTAAAAGCTAATGCTATGTTTATTAATAAGTAAGAAGGTTTAATGATAATAAATCCCATCACGATTTCTCTATTCGAGATTTCTTGCGTTCAAGAGTCGTCGGAGTTCCGATACTCCAATCCACGAAAGTAAAGACTAACCCATGATCATGATTAATTAAAGGGTTAAAACAAGTGGTTAGCACCTAAATAAATCCCATCGCGGTTTTGCGATTCAGGATTTACTTGTGTTATACCTCTTGGGGACATGATGCTCAAAACTCTGAAACACGAAGTCCCAAAAGAATTAAGCGCATAAACATATTTAACTTAATTTTAAAACAAGCATTGAGGGTATTCAATAACTTTTCGTGTTTCTCTATTCAAGAGTTTTCAATGACATTCCTTTCGAAATCTCAGTTTTGAATCGTCGATATGTGGCAGTATCTATAACGGATTAATGGAGATATTTTTGACATAAAGTGTGTATATACAGGCGTACCATCCCCATTAAAGCATTTAATTTTTTTCGCCCATATCGGTACGCTAAAGTTAATACAGGTTAAAGGTAAAGAAAGGTTTGTTATTTTGAATTTCATTCTTACTTTCAGACTAGGAGCGAGTTACACTCAAATTAACTCACGCATTTCTTCTCTGCAACAGGTTTTCATTTTAGCACAAACATCATGGCACCCAGAAAAGCGCCTAAGAAGAGTGAGGAGGCAAGTGAAATCTCAAATCCGGATGGAGATGTTATATCTGACACTACGCCACATGTTGTGGATTCAGTCAAATCCTAGAGGCAGATTTTTGAAACCTTAGACTATGAGATTAGGAATTGCCTCGACGATTTTAGAAATGAAAGGATTGAAAATAAACTCAGAGACATAGCAGAGTCTGAGCTTCACAAAATAGCCACACGATTGAGACTCATGCCATACAATGACATGATAAGCTGGGCTTTAGAGAAAACCGACATTCAAACAAGGAGAATTCTAAACAACCAACATGTCGTCGTCAGCTCATTCATACCCGAGCACATCCAAGTAATGTATAAATTGCCCCCTACTTCTAAATACATTTATAATGTTGAATTTGTAGAGGAATTTCAAAGAAAGGAGTGTACAGAATTCGATCAAACATATCTAGGTATAATCAAAGAATGGTGGGGAATTCTAGCGAGATTTAGAGCTGATACCCATGGCAGTTATGCCACAGATCCGTTAAACGAATACATGGTTTATATAGCTTTGATGCTATGTAGAATTTTTGGGAAGAAAAACCCTACCCATTTACCTATAGAATGGGTGCCACTTATACATGAAGTAGCCGAGGGTTACAGTTTCAAATGGGGCTAAATTTTATCAAATAATCTAACTAAGGAGATTGCAGAGTACCAAACGGCAAAATCAAAAGGCCGACCTACATTTTTTTACATGTCTGCATATATTATGGTTGCTATCTATTACATGAATCCTTTCCCCTTGATGAATTGGAGCTGGAACCCAGCCTGTGCGAAGCCCATTCATGTTTATCACTCTAAACTATGGGAGTAGAATGTTAAATATTTATTTTACGAAATCTATCACTACGTAGTGATACCTTTGCACCAAATTTTGTATGGTTATCCACCCCCTCGTATTTCAGAGAAAATCATGGGAAACCTCAAGGCGATTTCAAATTGGTTTATTGAAGAGGGTTTTCCTATGTCAGGGTTTTTGGGTGATCGATTCCTTCTCATGCACTTCCAAAATTCCTTCCTGATAGACTGGTGTGCATGGAGGTGGCCTACCAAATAATAACAGGTGGCATCAACATAGAGTTGAAGCATCTCAAAATAAGTTCTGGCCACTTTTTCCTGTACAGATTGGGAAGTGTTCACTACTTAACTTTGGTCATTCCAAGGTTGAAGCTGCAGCACTAGAAGACATCAAATTGGTAGATCTTGAACTCATAAAACATGACCCTTATCAAATTGTAGGAAATAATCTTGCTCATTTCAATATGAAAATGTATGAACATGAAGTTTCTCCCTATGACGATATGTTCAAGGGAGCCAGAACCTAAGAAAAATTATCACTCAACCTACAAAACATCTTTTTTACTTTCCAGAAGCACAGACGAAGTGGTTTGTTGAAGATATTACATGGAGAATCAAAAACCCCTCCTCCAGCTCAAGGAAGTATTCCCCCAGGTTTCAGATAAGAGGTTCATGATAAAGGGACTGAAGAAGAAAATCCAGAGAAGACTGAAGCGTCTTCAAGAAAAAAAAAATCTTTACAATCAAAGAATCCAGGGTCTGAAACAAGTTCCAAATCCAAGAATCCTTCAAATTCTAGTCAAATGAATCCACCTTCATCATCAACTATTCCTGTTGATATCCCCAAAACAGCAGGAGAAAATCAATATTCAGAATTGGGCAGTCCTATTACATCATTAACTCCTTTACAATCAACTTTTGGGACCCCCCATATGGAAGTCATATATGTAAGTGACCTTACTCCTATCTCTAGAGAAGAGATACCTTCCTCCGACTACTTTTTCAGTAGGAAGAGGAAGGTTGTAGTAAAACAGGAAATGCATCTGAGAGAAGGCACGATAGTGAAGAAAAACAGAGTGCTCGTAGATGGGCAGAACCTAGAAGAGGAAGATTTCATCACAGAAGTAGCAAGCTCTATGGGAGCTTTGGCGATGACCAATTTATTCTCAGTTCACTCTCTGAAAACAAGGCTGAAAAAGAAAAATCAAATGATAGCTCAGTTGCAAGACCAAATAAGGCATACATAAAATAACATTCGAGAGGAGGTAAATCAAAGAGTTGAACATGCCAGAACTGCTGACAAACATGAAATGAAATTGTTGAAGTCTAGTTTAGATGAAGCAAATAAGCAGATGCAAATGAGTCAAGTATAGGTTATTCGGCAGGAGGAATTAGTGAGATGGCTACAGGCTGAGTTGAAGTCCATTGAAGGACAAGTTGCGAATATAACAACATTTCAAGCCCAAGCACTAGAGGTGCATAAGAAACTACAAGCGGAACAACAAAACATGCTTTCTAAAATAGAAATCATTCAAAACTACTTCCTGGAAGTAATCCACTCACTGGACAACATTGTTTTAAAAGAAAAAGAGGCCACAACAGCTCGCACTGCTTTTCAAAGGGCAATAGTGTTTTCAGCTAGAGAGGAAGTACCAGCAATCCCAAAGCTGACTTTAGAAGAACATATCAAGGGGGGCATCATGTTAAAAACATGGGAGACCAATATTGTCGAAAGCAGGAAAATGGCAAGAGAAGTTAGGAAAGAATGTGAAGAAGTGTTTGATCAGCTAGATACAAAAACATTGGGTATTGGCAAAGGTGATTGTCCTAGGCTATTAGGACAGATCAATGTTGTAAGGAATCAAATGCATATCAAGGAGAGATGGAATGAATCCTAGCTCAATATTTCACAATTGAAGCAGCTTGACACCACCCAAATGGATAAGTGGCTAATAAAGACAAATCTACAGTTGCAGTTGACAAATTTTTACAAGGGAAAGATCGAAGACAGGATGCCAAAAATTCAGAGGAAGTTATATGCGTTTGAATCAAAGGACACGTCATAACCTTCCAGAATTTTGGTGCAGTTTCTAGACAGGTGCGTCGAGTTTTTGGGACCGAGTGAAGGAACCGTTTCAAAGAAATGATGAAGTAACGCATGTGTGCTCATTTTTGTCCAACTGGTAGAAAAGTAAAAAGGAACCAAGCAAAACGGTTCGGATTTTGTATTCTGTAACCGTTAGCACCTAGGATATTAGGAGAATACCAACCATCTAAGGTTGATGATTTTATTTGTATAAATACAATTTTGAAAGAGACATCAAGGGATTTTTCCTTGGCCGATTGTAGTGGAGAAATTTTTCATTTGCCAGAATTAATACAAATGCAAATTGAAGACTCCAGATCCCGTCAAATTTGAGTTATGTGTTCCTCTGTTATTTCATATCTAATACCATCTCTTATAAATATTTGATGAATGCTTAGCTGCAATTTAGTACAACATCTACTGTGGTGATTGATTATTTTAGTCATCTAATCATTTACAGTTTTTCCTCTATATCGTCTATCAACAGGTACAAGACCTGTGAATTATTTAGATTTCTATATCTTATTCTTCATAAAAGTTTTTCTTGTCTATTTTCTTCTTCTGTCACAAAGTAATATTCTTCCTTGGTTGATGCCTCACATTGTTCCACGGCTTTATGTTTTCTTTCATTTCATGCATGATTTCCAGTTTAACTTAGATACGGGAAACGACCTTTGATTTTGTTATACTATTAATTCAAATTTTGGGATTTTTTCTTACATAATCTAAAATAGAAACAACCTAAAAAGCAACAAATCTTTAAAACTCTTTTTTCCTCTATGATAGTACCTGTTATGAGACAACCCAATAGCGAACCTGGTCTCACAGACCAGACCAGTATCACTTTAACTCTTTTTAACACCATCTTAAAAACTGCTACCACTCGGGTTGAACTTGAACGTTCATGGGCAGTCATTGAGTAGGACATTAGCATCCAAGAACAATTGGAAGCTAGACAAATACAACTCAAAAATTAGCCATATCTCCTTTTCCCCTAAGAGTTATTTTTTCCTTTATTTATATCATACACCCTCTTTTTTGGATTCCTAGACTTTATACTTTCAAGCCTTAAGTATAAACTCTGGAACAACATCTTTTTGGCGTCGTTGTCGGGGACGGAGAGACAAAATTATTTTCCCAGGGAGAACGACATTCACAAGTTTCCTTCTTTGATAGTGAACAAAGATTGAACACATTATAAAGGATAAGTTTTATTATTCACTTGGCGGCTCGACAATTTTAAAAAAGTTGAAATCTGATTGAAGGAACACCAGAAAAAACCCAGATGATAAGCAGACCTCGCATGTTTCCAACCCTGAAAAAATACTGAAACCAAGAGGATTCCTTAAGTAAGTTGTTGCAGTTTACCAACCTAAATCCACACAGTCTAGGGCTAATATTCCACTTGAAACCATAAACCCTATATTAGTTCTACTCGAAACTAAGATTGAACCTCATTCAACTTCCTCCGGTGAAAGAGAAGGTGAGACTTCTACAGTAAAGTCTGTTTTGATTGATATCCCATCAGATCCCGAACTAAATTTCCCAACCTCACAAAGTCTAGAAGAGTATACCATACACTCAGATTCAACCCATGTAGGCTCTACCGTCTACATTTCTTGCAAGTTAGAAGAACCGAGTCCCCGTATCCCGTTTCCCCCTTTTCCAATTTTTTCGTCTTCTGATAAGTGGTTCTCGGAATCTTTTTTGCTTCATCCCGAAAAAGATAAAAGATTGTTGTACATCTTTGAAAACCCTCTTTATAATGTATCGGTTTCCTCTCCTAGAATATCTATGGTAGTTGTTAGAGGAGGAGGAGGAGGTGGTCAAGGCCCACCCCCACACCTACCCCCTAGGATTTTCACTAAAGTAGATGTCGTATATGCTCCTCTGGTCCTCCCAGTACCCCTTCATGATTTACCTAAAAACTACATGAAAAACCTACCTAATTTTACAGAGGAGGGAGACTTAACTGCAGCCGAACATATAAATTTCTTTGATCAATTCGCATATATTCTTGGTCTCAATCATGAAGACGTATATTCACGGTTGTTTGTTCAAACTTTTGAAGGAAAGGTGAGAACCTGGTTTTGAAGTTTGCCCACAGGTTCGATATTTTCCTACGACGTGTTAGAAAACTCTTTTCTCAGACAATGGGGTGAAAGGAATGATCACTTATATTATTTAACTGAATTTGGGGATTTAAGGAAGAAAAATTCAGAAACTGTTATTGAATTCATCCAAAGATTTAATAAGTTATATAACAAGATACCAGTCGAAGTTAAACCTTCCCATCCCACAACAAAAGTAACGTTCGTTGGGGATTTCGAACCTGAGTTTGCATTATTATTAAGAGAAAGGAGAGCAGTTGAACTTACTAGAATGCAAGACGATTCCATAGAGATTGAGTCAAATATGATGGCTTTTGGTAAATTAAAGGAAAAAGTGGAAACGGGAAACAGAGAGACAAAACATTTTAAGGAACAAGAAGGACCCTCAGGATATGGGAGATCCTCAGATGATAAAATGGATGATATGGCAAAGATAATTAAAGAATTGTCAAATAAAATTTCAAAGATGGAACTAGATCAATATAAAGTAGATCAGTTTGTTAGGAGAGAATTCAGGAGGAACCCCAATCCTCAAATACAACAAAGACAAATTAAAAATGAAGACCAAAAGGTTCTGACTCCTTTAAAAAATGAAAATTTTATAGGAGGTAATGACATGCAATAATTTGAGGATTTATAAGAAGATTTTAATAATCTCGGTGAAGATTGTTATCAACCTCATTTAACTAGACAAGATTATGAGACTTCTTTAAAAACAGGACATCGGTCTAATGAGGATTGTAACACAACTAATACAGAGGACCCTACTTTCCAAGTAATTGTCGTTACTATAATGACTGAGCTCCAAAACAAGTATAATCTAAGGTCTAAAACTAAAAAAATGACAACTACCCAACCAAAGAAAATCCTACCGAGAGGCGAAGTATATGAACCAACCCCAAAGGGAACTGTCACTCAAAACACCAAGATAAAAGGAGTTGACCCACAAGGTGAAAAAACTAAGACAGTCGAAACACATATGAAATGAATAAAAACAACTGATAACAAAGAAATACAAACAAATAAAGATGAAAAGAAGGAGACGAAAGTACCAATCAGAGAAACTAAAAAAATTACAGGAGGTTTCAGCCTAGAAAATGAGATTAACAAAATCAAAATACCAATCCCTCTAGTTGAACTGGCAAAGAATCCCATTTAACGAAAACAAATCACCAAAATGATAAATTTTTCAGATATGGGAAGTCAAGATGATGTTATAAATTTGGAAGATGATAAACCTAATATAATTTTTGGTCTGCATTTTGAAGGGGCCATAGATACCGTTGCTCCTTTCTACATTATGCTAATCGTTCATGATCGTCTGCTACATAATTGCATGTTGGATTCTGGAGCCTCGCATAACATGATGCCCAAGGCTATTATGGATAGACTTGGCCTCGAAATTACTAGGCCATACAGAGACGTGTATTCATTTGATTCAAGAAAGGTCAAATGTATGGGCATGATTAAGGATTTAGTGGTAAATCTTGCACATATCCCAGTAAAAAGTGTTATGATGGATGTGGTTATTGTTGATATACCTCCGAAGTATGGTATGTTATTATCCAGGTCTTAGAGCGCTAATATTGGAGGATCCCTTCAGCTGGATATGACTTATGCCATGATCCCCATCTTCGGAGGGTAGTTCACCCGATTATACCAGGAAACACGGTTGGCATATACGGTAAGTGATCCTCATAATCCTAGTAATTACCCTATTTATGTCGCTGACCGGGACCTTGGAAATTGTATTTTATCGATCGATGACGATATAGATGAATGTGCTAAAGATTTCACAGAAGGAAATAAAACAGAAAAGATAAAATAAAGTATATATAGCACTGGAATCTGAAAAATGTATTTCGATGGCGCTTCGTCATGTGAAGGAGCATGCGCAGGTGTACTCTTTGTAGCACCTGGAGATGCGTTTATCATTCCTTTCTCTTATAGACTACAGTGGGACATAAACGACACAAATAATGTATGCGAGTACGAAACCTTGGTTTTGGGATTAGAGGCCGTAAAAAAATTAAACATAAAAAACTTGGAAGTCTACAGAGATGCGGAATTAATTGTGAAACAAGTAAATTGGAAGTATCAGGCCAAACATCCTAGATTGAGATCTTATAGAAAAAGCGTATGGGATTTAATGGAAAAAAATTTCTCGTCAGTTAATGTCCATTACATTCCCCGTACAGAAAATATGCAAGTTGATTCGTTAGCCAAAGCAGCCTCAACTTTTTCACCTCCTACAGTTTTAAAACTTAAGTATCACATAGAGATGAGGCATAGACCCTCCATATCGAACAATATACAACACTGGCAGGTGTTCGAAGATGATGAACAGATCAGAAAATTCCTCGAAATGGTGGAAGACTTTGTTGAAACACACATTGACCAAGAAAAATAGAACGACCATACTTGGATTATGCAAGAAGGGGAAGATCCTCAAGAGTTCCAAGGTAAGATCACAAATCATCGCATGTTAGTACTAAAAAATAATCAAATCCCTAAAGTTCTATTTCCCTTAGAAAGATTATTTGACCATAATGATATGCCATTGAAATCTACATTGCAGCCTCAACCAAAGGAAGTCGAAGATTGTGATATAGGCACTAAATAAAAACCTAGAATAGTAAAAATATCGAAATATCTTCCTCCTGAGATGAAAGGAAAATGTGCAGATTTACTCGAGCAGTATAAAGACGTGTTTGCTTGGTCTTATGACACCGCTGTGATCAAACATAAGATTCCTCTAAAGCCAGGTGTTAAACCTTTCAGACAAAAGCTTAGGCAAATCAATCCCATATTATTGTCCATGGTCGAAAAAGAAGTAAAAAAACTCTTATATGCCAAAATAATTGTACCACTCAGGTACTCTGAGTGGGTAGCCAACCTGGTCCCAGTCAGGAATAAGAGTAGAGAAATTAGACTGTCTGTAGATTTTAGAAATTTAAATAAATCATCTCTTAAAGACAATTATTTTATACCCAAAATGGACCATGTTTTAGAAAATGTAGTCGGAGAAAATAGGATGTCCATGATCAACGGTTTTTTCGGTTACAATAAGATTGTTGTCAACGAAGACGATAAAAAAAAATAGCCTTCACCACGCCTTGGGTTACATTTATGTATGATAAAATGCCATTCGGTTTAATGAATGCAGGTGCTACCTTCCAGTGGGCTATGGATATCGCCTTCGTCGGCGAAAGAGATAAATTCGTGGTTATTTATCTTGATGATATGACCGTTTTTTCTAAATCTGATGAAGATCATCTAATACATCTCAAGCAAACGTTCGAGAAATGTCACAAATTCGGTTTGTATTTAAATCCCAAGAAGTCTCATTTTGCAATGCAAGAAGGTAAACTCTTGGGCCATATTGTATCTCAAAACAGAATTAAAATCGATCCTAAAAGGGTCAAAGCTATTGACACTATAAATATTCCTAGAAATGTAAAAGAAATCCAGTCATTTTTAGGGAAAATAAATTTTTTGAGGAGATTTATCCTGAACTTTGTTGAAATTGTGAAATTGATTACAAATATGCTCAAGAAGAACAACGAAGTTAAATGGACGGTCGGAGCAAAAGCATCGTTTGTGTGCATCAAGAAAATTATAGGTGAAGCACTTATACTGGCAAGCCTTGATTATCTCAAGGATTTTTTTATCTTCTTGTTTTCATCCGAACACGCAATCGCAACAGTACTCCTACAAAAGAATGAAGAAGGTTTCGAACAACCAATAGCATTCTTCAGTAAAAGCCTCAGAGACGCAGAATTGAAATATGACATAATGGAAAAGAAGGCATATGCTATGGTGAAGGCACTAAAGGATTTCACAACCTACATGTTACACTCCAAGATAATTTCATATGTACCCACCAGTTCCGTTAAAGACATATTGGTTCAACTTGATATCGACGGGAAGAGGGGTCGATGGCTTGCTAAGATTCAATAATTCAATTTAGAAGTCAAATCGACAAAGATCGTAAAAGGACAAGGTTTGGCTAAGCTACTTTCCAAATCAAATATCAGAGTGCTCGATATAAATAATCTACAAGAGTATGAAGGATGTATGGATATGGACGAACTCGACGACCAAATAGCTACAACCAGTATAGAAGAAAAGTTTACAACTTTGGTGTGGTACAAAGATATAGTATCTTATCTTCTGACTTTGAAATGCCCAAGTGATATGACTCCATCTAAAGTTAGAACATTTAAATTGCATGCGGTGAAGTACTGTATTTCAGAGAGCCAATTGTATTGGAAAGACCCTCTGGGTTTTCTACTGGTTTGTCTAGTAGAATCAGAGACTGAAAGGGTCATAAATGAATTCCAGAAGGGAGTGTGCGGAGGACATCATGCGTGGAGAGAAACAACTTATAAAATCCCGAGAGTGGGATATTATTGGCCTAAATTATTCACAGATGTAAATGCCAAAGTCAGAGCCTATAATTCATGCCTATTATTTGTAGGCAAGCATAAACTCCCAACACTACCTTTAGTCCTGGTTAAAATGAAAGCTTCGTTCCAACAATGGGGATTGGATTTTATAGGAAAAATTAATCCACATTCCAGCGCACAACGCAAATGGATCATGACCACTACATATTATTTCACCAAATGGGTAGAATCTATTCCGACTAGAAAAGCCACAGACTCAGTGGTGATAGACTTCCTGTAAGAAAAAGTATTATCTAGATTTGGCTGTCCCCGAAAGATAGTTACAGATAATGCCCAAGCATTCAAATATATGCCAATGGTCATCTTTTTCCAAAAGTACAATATTATATTGGGTCACTCCACGACATACTACCCCCAAGGCAATGGGCTAGTTGAATCTTCAAATAAAAGCTTAATTACCCTAATTAAGAAGGTGTTGAACGAAAATAAACAAATCCTGGCATGTGCATTTGAAATATGCCTTGTGGGAAAATCGGATAGGCACCAAGAAATCGATTAGCCCTTCTCCATTTCAAATGGTATACAGGACGGATGTGGTATTACCCTTAAACTCGACTCTACCTGTGATGAAAATTTGGCAAGATGAAAAAGAAGAACCAAACCATGTCACAAGAATAATAAATCAATTGATTGAAGTTCAATAGAATAGGGCTGAGGTGGACGAAAGGCTACAGAAATATCAAGAAAACATGAAAGCATTGTTCGATCATAAGGCTAAAGATAGGGAATTCCTCCCTAGTGATTTGGTTTTGAAATGGGATGTTAGGAGGGAAGACTCAACAAAAAATGGAAAATTTGATCATATCTCGTATGGACCATGCAAAGTCTCAGCTTCTGAAGGGGAGAAATCATTTATGTTTGAAAATTTGGACGGTAAAATCCTCAACGCCCCTATCAATGGGAGTTATCTAAAGCACTATATGCAATAAACAATTTCCAAAATCCCACTGTATATACATGTTTGTGTTTTCTGTTTTTATAGTTTTTTCGGTAAGTTTTACTTTCACTGCAAATAAAACAGGTTAGTGATCTCCTAGAAATAGAGATATAAAATATTCAACACATTGAATTCTATCAATCTTAAAACCCTGATGCTTTTCATGTTTTCTTCTTGCAGGATTCTGGTCTACAGCCCAAACGTCAAACAAAATAAAACGAATGGTCATGTATCGGGAAATTGATTCGCTCGAAATAGGTGATAAAAAATAATTTACTAAGATGAGAACGAAGTGGTAAGGCAAAGGTATGAATTTCCTAAATGTCTAGATTTCAAATGAATATCACCTAGGTGCAACAACGGTCTCATGAGTATGAACATATTCACCCGAGGTATCATTAAAAGAATGAAATTTTTTGTGGATCATAAAGGATTCCCCTGGATAAGATAAAAATAAGTAAAATAAACAGGAGAAGTAAAGTGACCTCAAAAAGAGTTCCAAGAGTCAGGATTGCGTTGCCACAACTATGTTTATGAAATCCAAAGCCTTCTCTGTCATCCTGTCCCAATCTGTGGTATCTTCCCCTCGACCCCAGACGCCTTCCCATGATTTCCACAGAGGAAGGAGAGGTTACACTTTATCTCTGAAAGATGACAAATGAATCTTTAGAAGAAAGGAAATTCCTCATGACTCCTCACACTCTTACTGAGAAAATATGTATAGGCTAATACTGACTCTCTTAGTTCTTTTAAGAGGTTCTAAAAAAATTTCGTCTTGCTCAAAAGAAGGTCCCTGGAAATAAAATCCCCCCATAAGTTTTCCTACAGACTAAGATGTTTTGAAGGACAAAAAGAAATTGATCCAGAGTAATCAAAGTGAGTTGGCAGTCCTCTCTTGAAAAATTATATACATATATCACCCACGGTATACTTTATACTAATTGATTTCCCCCACTTCATGTCAAAGAAAGTATAAGATGAATGGTGAAAGGAAACTCAAAAAAATTGATTGCCCCCATCTAGTCCAAAAAAGAGATGATTAAAGGAAATTCATAAAATGATTGCCATCATCTCACCATTTAAATGCAAATTTACAATTTGAAGTGGTGAAAGGAAATTCAATAAAGAGAATCAGATAACTTCATCGGGGTGTTGATACTTAGAGGGGGGTGAATCAGTATCAAGTGCAATTTAAAAATAATTTTCAACTTATACTTAAACCATTCAATTATATCCAATGAGAAATGAACAATAGTATAAGAGTTACACCAATACACCACAATACACCATGCACAATATATGAGAAATAATCAATAGTTTTTGTTTAAGGGAAGTAATGATTTCCAAAGGTAGCTACAGCTTCCAAATGTAAAGGGAGGGATAAAACTCCAAGAGGAAAATACAATCCTCCAATATCAAGAGAGAGTTGAACTCTCCATCCTTTCCCCTTCCTTCCACCCAAGAATATATGAGAGATAATAAAACTTTACATTAAATCATCACTATCAACCAATCATCACATAGAACCTGATAATGCTTCTTGAGACTTCTTCAATTTCTGCAATTCTTCAATTCTTGGAGTACTCTGATCCTATAGATAATATTACTTAATGTGTTCTCTGAAACTCCTCTAATTTTCACTCCTTGAATCCTCCCCAAAAAGAGGTTATAGAAAGAATGGTAGACTTTATTCAATTATGGTCTATTCAGAAGACCCAACTTGTACAACATGCCCCACGCTCAATATTTAACATCCAATTCTTAAACTAGCACACAAGAAACTAAAGTCTGTACTCTTTCCAATGTAAGTGGTCCCACTTCATTTGGATTCTGTATGAATAAGTTATGACTGTTTTACCCGGAACACCTGTTTACTGACTAGCTTCAGGACTCGTCACAAACCCTATCTTCCACAGAGTGTATATCCATAATTATAGCGAATCAAGAGATGAAATTTTTACCAAAGGTACCTTGATATGTCTTCTCAATACAATAGCTATTTCCCCATATGAATCGTTCTAGAAAAAAAGTTATAGAAAAAATGGTAAGATGACCTGAAAATAACATACCTTAGAACACATCACCAAAAGACTTCATCCTCCCTTGAAATCCGGCCTTCTTTTCTTCTTATTTCCTTTGAAATTCGACTTGTATCAAATGAATGTATAATGATGTTTATT
>ML831606.1:19387-36170 GCA_009831015.1 Picea engelmannii | reverse complement strand
ACTCTGATCCTATAGATAATATTACTCAATGTATTCTCTAAAACTCCTCCAATTTTCACTCCTTGAATCCTCCCCAAAAAGAGGTTATAGAAAGAATGGTAGACTTTATTCAATTCTGGTCTATTCAGAAGACCCAACTTGTATAGCATTCCTCGCGCTCAGTATTTAACATCCGATTCTGAAACTTGTACAAAAGAAAATACAGTCCGTACGATTTCCAATGGAAGTGGTCCCACTTAATTTGGATTTTGTATGAATAAGTTATGACTATTTTACCCGGAACACATGTTTATTGAATAGCTTCAAGACTGGTCACAAACCCTATCTTCCATAGAGTGTATCTCCATAATTATAACGATTCAAGAGTTGAACTTATTACCATAGGTACCTTGATATGTATTCTCAATACCATAGCGATTTCACCATATGAATCATTCTAGAAATTTTTTTATAGCAAAAATGGTAAGATGACCTGAAAATAACATACCTTAGAACACATCACCAAAAGACTTCATCCTCCCTTGAAATCCGGCCTTCTTTTCTTCTTATTTCGTCTGAAATTTGACTTGTATAAAATGAATATATAATGATGTTTATTTATACCATTTATGTCACTTCCTTTTAACATTAGGGCCGACCTGACACTTTCTTATTTTGTAATTCTTTTATTTAATTATCTTCAGGGCCTACATGTACTTCCTTCTTCAATTCACTTTGTCATCTTCAAAAATTCATTTCTCCTCAACCATTAGGATCCATGTGACATGTCACATACCACCGGAAACAACATGATGTATACTATCCATCCATGGGTGTTGTATCTGCATGTGCATTTTCCTTCATGTCCAAATACCTTCATCAATCTTGCGTTCCAAAACCCATCACTAGGGTTGACATCAATGGCAACAACCAATCTTCCAACACAGGGTACTGAACAGCCTCGTTGGCAGTGAAGCAATGTCTAAGATATCTGTAAGGTTGTTATACATGAATTATACTGTACTTTGGTAAATCAATTTTCTCTGAAGCTTGATCTACGTCCCAAGTTCGCACAGGAGTCCTTGATTAAAAACATCAAAATTTCTTCACCTTGAGGCAAGCAAGGTCAACATAATCTGTTAAAATTCCTAAGGTTGTTTGGATTATCTGAAGCAGAACAAAAATTAGTATCAGGAAAGAGGAAGTCAAATGGCCTAAAATTGAGATTAAAGAACGATTGGGTTTCAAAATCTTTCAGAGATAAAGATGAAACCCCTTTTTTTTTCTCTGCACCCTCTTCTTGAACAAGTTTTTGCAGAAACAAACTAATGACTCCATTTTCTCAATAAAGGCATGTGGTCTATTGTTCTTCTTGTTCCACAGGGAGACGAGATCCCTATATGGAGCCTATGTTGAAACAAAGTTTATTTTTCTTCTCTAAATCCAAATCTCCATTTTTCTCTGGTTACGGAGTCGCCCTTAGTTTTAAAAAAGAGTCAAAAGGTCTTTTGGGATTTTCGGGTTACGGGGTTCGGCTAGTCACAAAGTACGTTTTTTAATGCCAACCCCAAATTCCCAGTACCAAAGTCTTGAAAAAGTGATTGTTTAAAAGGAATTGAACAGATTTTAAAGTGATAATTAAAAACGTTAACGGCTTTCTAAGCCTTTCACATGCTCTTTTTCGGTCATCTCAACTTAAGCAGCATTTCAAATGTCCCGACGCGCTTTTCACGAAATACTTTTTAATCATGATTAATTAAGGTTTAAAACATACTTAACAGATCGTTAATCAGTCACAATTCGGGAAATCAAAGAGTCGACCTTGAGTCCCCTTAAACCCTGATTCTCGAAGTCGCGAAATTATTAAAAGTTAATGCTATGTTTATTAAGAAGTAAGAAGGTTTAATGATAATAAATCCCATCGCGATTTCACGATTCAGGATTTCTTGCGTTAAAGAGTCGTCGGAGTCCCGATACTCCAATCCACAAAAGTAAAGACTAACCCCTAATCACAATTAATTAAAGGGTTAAGACAAGTGGTTAGCGCCTAAATAAATCCCATTGCAGTTTCCCAATTCGGGATTTACTTGTGTCATACCTCTTGGGGACACGATGCTCGAAACTCTGAAACACGAAGTCCCAAAATAATTAAGCGCTTAAACGTAATTAACTTAATTTTAAAACAAGCATTAAGGGTATTAAATAACTTTCCGCGTTTCGCTATTCGAGAGTTTTCAATGACATTGCTTTCGAAATTTCAGTTTTGAATCGTCGATATGTTGCAGTATCTATATTAGATTAATGAAGATATTTTTGACATAAAGTGAGTATCTCCAGGCGTACGATCCCCATTAAAGAATTTAATTTGTATCGCCTGTATTGGTACGCTAAAGTTAACACAAGTTAAAGGTAAATAAAGGTTTGTTATTTTGAATTTCATTCTTACTTTCAGACTAGGAGCGAGTTACACTCAGAGGAACTCAGGCATTTCTTCTCTACAACAGGTTTTCATTTTAGCACAAACATCATGGCACCTAGAAACGCACCTAAGAAGAGTGAGGAGGTAGGTGAAAGCTTGAATCTAGATGGAGATGTTATATCCGACACTACGCCACATGTTGTGGATTCAGTCAAATCCTGGAGGCAGATTTTTGAAACCTTAGACTATGAGATTAGGAATTGCCTCGATGATTTCGGAAATGAAAGCATTGAAAATAAACTCAGAGACATAGCAGAGTCTGAGCTTCACAAAATAGCCACACGGCCGAGACTCGTGACGTACAATGACATGATAAGTTGGGCTTTAGAGAAAATTGACATTCATACAAGGAGCATTCTAAACAGCCAACAGGTCGTCATTGGCTCATTCAGACCCGAGCACATCCAAGTAATGTATAAACTTCCCCCTACTTATAAATACATTTATAATGCCAAATTCGTAGAGGAATTTCAAAGAAAGTAGTGTACAGAATTCGATCAAACATATCCAGGTATAATCAAAGAATGGTGGGGAATTCCAATAAGATTTAGAGTTGATACCCATGGAAGGTATGCCACAACTCCATTAAACAAATACATGGTTTATATAGCTTTGATTCTATGTAGACTTTTCGGGAAGAAACGCCCTACCCATTTCCCTACAGAATGGGTTCCACTTATACACGAAGTAGCTGAGGGTTACAGTTTCAACTGGGGAAACTTTTTATCAGATAATATAACTAAGGATATTGCAGAGTACAAAACGGAAAAATGAAAAGGTTGACCTACATCCTTTTACATTTCTGCATATATTATGGATGTTATCTGTTACATGATTCCTTTCCCCTTGATGAATTGGAGATGGAAACCAGCCTGCGCGGAGCCCATTCATGTTTATCACTCTAAACTATGGGAGGAGAATGTTAAAGATTTCTTTTACAAAATTTGTCACTACGTAGTGATACCTTTGCACCAAATTTTGTATGGTTATGCACCCCCTCGTATTTCAGAGAAAATCGTGGGAAACCTCAAGGAGAATTCATATTGGTTTATTGAAGAGGGTTTCTCCTATGTCAGGGTTTTCGGGTGCTCGATTCCTCCTCACGTACTTCTGAAATTCCTTCCCGAAAAACTAGTGTGCAGGGAGGTGGCCTACCAAATAATAACAGGTGGCATTGGTACAGAGTTGAAAGCATCTCAGAAGAAGTTCTGGCCACTTTTTCCTGTACAGATTGGGAAGTGTTCACTACTTAACTTTGGTCATTCCAAGGTTGAAGTTGCAACACTGGAAGACTTCAAATTGGTAGATCTTGAACTCAGAAAACATGACCCTTATCAAACTGTAGGAAATCATCTTGCTCATTGCAATATGAAAATGTATGAACATGAAGTTTCTCCCTGCAATGATATGTTCAAGGGAGCCAGAACCTATGAGGAAATATTATACAGATTTCAAGAATTATCACCTGACCTACAGACCAGCTTTCTGACTTTCCAGAAGCACATGTAAAGTGGTTTGCCAAAGATACTACAAGGAGAATCAACAACCCCTCCTCCAGCTCAAGGAAGTATTCCCCCATGTTTTGGATCAGAGGTTCATGATAAAGGGACTGCAGAAGAAAATCCAGAGAAGACTGAAGCGTCTTCACAAAAAGCAGAAGATTTACAATCAAAGAATCCAGGGTCTGAAAAAAGTTCCAAATCCGAGACTCCTTCAAATTCTAGTCAAACGATTCCACCTTCATGATCAATTATTCTGGCTGATATCCCCAAAACAATAGGAGAAACTCAATCTTTAGAATTTGGCAGCCCTATTACATCATTAACTCCTTTACAGTCAAATTTTGGGAACCCCCATCTAGAATTCATATATGTAAGTGACCTTACTCCTATATCTAGAGAAGAGATACCTTCCTCCAACTACTTTTTCATTAGGAAGAGGAAGGTTGTAGTAAAATAGGAAATGCATCTGAGAGAAGGCACGATACTGAAGAAACACAGAGTGCTCGTAGATGGGCATAACCTAGAAGAGAAATATTTTGCCATAGAAGTAGCAGGTTCTATGGGAGCTTTGGCGATGGCCAATTTATTCTCAGTTGACTCTCTGAAAACAAGGCTGAAACAAAAAAACCAATTGATAGCTCAGTTGCAGGACCAAATAAGGCATACAGAAAATAACATTTGAGAGGAGGTAAATCAAAGATTTGAACATGCCAAAACTGCTGAAAAACAGGAAATGCAATTGTTGAAGTCTAGTTTAGATGAAGAAAACAAGCAGATGCAAATGAGTCAAGTACAGGTTATTCGGCAAGAGGAATTAGTGAGAAAACTACAGGCTGAGTTGAATTCCATTGAAGGACAAGTTGTGAATATAACAACATTTCAAGCCCAAGCACTAGAGGTGCATGAGAAACTACAAGAAAAACAACAAAACATACTTTATAAAATAGAAATCATTCAAAACTACTTCCTTGAAGTAAGCCACTCACTGGACAACATTGTTTTAAAAGAAAAAGAGGCCACAACATCTCGTGCTGCTTTTCAAAAGGCAGTAGCGTTTTCATCTAGAGAGGAAGTACCATCAATCCCAAAGCTTATTGTAGAAGCACAGATCAGGGGGGAAATCATGTTAAAAACATGGGAGACCAATATTTCTGAAAGCAAGAAAATGGCAAGAGAAGTTAGGAAAGAATGTGAATATGTGTTTGATCAGCTAGATACAAAAACATTGGGCAGTGGCAAAGGTGATATTCGTGGGCTATTAGGACAGATCAATGTTGTAAGGCATCAACTGCATATCAAGGAGAGTTAGAATGAAGCCCATCTTGAGATTTCACAATTGAAGCAGCTTGACACTACCCACATGGATAATTGGCTAATAAAGACAAATCTACAGTTGCAGAAGACAAATTTTGACAAGGGAAAGATCGAAGACAGACTGCCCAAAATTCAGAGGAAGTTATATATGTTTGAATCAAAGGACACGTCAGAACCTTCCAGAATTTTGGTGCAGTTTCCAAACAAGTGCATTGAGTGTTTGGGACCGAGAAAAGGAAGTGTTTCAAATAAATGATGAAGTAACACATGTGTGCTCATTTTTGTCCAACTGGTAAAAAGGTAAAACGTAACCGAGCAAAACGGTTCAGATTTTGTATTCTGTAACCGTTAGCACCTAGGAGATTAGGAGAATACCAATCGTCTAGGGTTGATGATTTTCTTTGTATAAATACAATTTTGAAAGAGACATCAAGGGATTTTTCCTTGGCCGATTGTAGCAGAGAAATTTTTCATTTGCCAGAATTAATACAAATGCAAATCGAAGACTCCAGATCCCGTCAAATTTGAGTTATGTGTTCCTCTGTTATTTCATATCTAATACCATCTCTTATACATCTTTGATGAGTGCTTAGCTGCAATTTAGTACAACATCTACTGTGGTGATTGATTATTTTAGTCATCTAATCGTTTACAGTTTTTCCTATGTATCGGCTATCAGCAGGTACAAGACCTATGAATTATTTAGATTTCTATATCTTATGCTTCATTAAAGTTTTTCTTGTTTATTTTCTTCTTCTATCACAAAGTGAGATTCTTCCTTGGTTGATGCCTCACATTGTTCCACGACTTTATGTTTTCTTTCATTTCATGCATGATTTTCAGTTTAACTTAGATAAAGGAAACGACCTTTGATTTTGTTATACTATTAATTCAAATTTTGGGAATTTTTCTTACATAATCTAAAATAGAAACAACAACCTAAAAAGTAACAAATTTTTAAAACTCTTTTTTCCTCTATGACAATACCTGTTACGAGACAACCCAATATCGAACCCGGTCTCACAGACCATACCAATATCGCTTTAACTCTTTTTAACACCATCTTAAAAACTGCTACCACCCGGGTTGAACTTGAACGTTCATGGGCAATCATTGAGTAGGACATTAGCATCCAGGAACAATTGGAAGCTAGACAAAGACAACTCATAAATCAACCATATCTCATTTTCCCCTAAGAGTTGTTTTTTCCTTTCTTTATACCATACACCCTCTTTTTTGGATGCCTAGACTTTATACTTTCAAGGCTTAAGTATAAACTCTGGAACAACACCTTCTATGCTACATAGTCTCTCAACGTCCTCTCCTCTCAGTGTTGGTTTTCCTATCCAGCAAGCACTAGGATCATGGCCCTCTTTCCAGGTTGGTTTAGGATCTTTCTCTACTTGAAATTCAATAGTGAGCTATCTAGTAGTGATCTCATCCCTCTTCTCTTCACATTCACATTATTCTCTTCCTCGCCCTTTTTGTTCTTTCTCCTTCATTTTGTCGATCTGTATTTTCCTCTCCATAAGGTTCATGACCTCTCCTTCCATATTCCAGAGGATCTCATGGTTCAATCCTCGAAAACAAGGTGGGTACTCTGTTGTACCTTGGCTAATAGTCCCAAGTTGTCCTATACAGTTTCCCCATACTTCCATCCATTGTGGGTGGTTGGTTTCCCAACTACCTGCTCCCTCCATAACTAATTTTTTTTTAAAAGGGAAAAGAGGGAAAATATCTTCGAATATGAAATTTGGAAAAACAATAGCACTAAGGATTCATAGGAAATGGTAATCCTTTCCCCCTCACTGGTTCTACCCACAATATCATGGTCTGTTTTGGTGCTCCACCCTTTAGTCAGTTGTCCAACAAGGTTTTCATTAACAAAACATATACATACATATATACATAGTTTGAATAGTTCAATTCTAGTCTTATAAGGGGAAAATATCCATGTCGCAACTAATGGAAACATTAAGTCATATTTATCATTACAAACTAGGTGGAAA
Source organism: Picea engelmannii (assembly GCA_009831015.1). Lineage (NCBI taxonomy): Eukaryota > Viridiplantae > Streptophyta > Pinopsida > Pinales > Pinaceae > Picea > Picea engelmannii. The sequence continues at coordinate 28,887 of ML831606.1, read as the reverse complement.
TAGGGTGTTACAAGGTGGCTAGAATTGAAGGCCAATCAATGACCCATATCTCTTTAAGGATGTTTTTGTAATTTTGGAAAAAGGATTGAAAGGGTCTCAAAGGATGGTCATGATTGACTTACAACCAATGGCCTATATCTCTTCAAGGGAATTTTGGTCTTCATTACTACTGTTATCACCCTATAAAATTAGGGGATCAACTGGTGACTGAGATATTATCTGTTTCTAGTATTTTTGTTGACAAATGATTTTTCATTCTGCAAATAATTTGAAGAAAAAGAAAAAGAAAAAGGAAAAAAGAAAAAAGAAAAAAGAAAAAAGAAAAAGAAAAGAAAAAATAAAGAAAAGAGGGCATAAAAGAATTGAAATGAAAGCCCCATGCAATAGAAGTAACTTGGTCATACCTTTCAAGCATGGCCAAGTTCTTTTTTAAATTTAATGTTGGTTAGAATAGTGAATAAATCTGACCAGACTGTTTAATACTGGTCAGATAGCCCTTAGGTTAGATTAGTGAATAAATCTGACCAGACTGTCTAATCCTTGTCAGATAGCCCTTAGGTAGAGTAATTTCTTAACCCAATAGTTTAATCTGGGTTAATAGTCCTAGGAAGATAGGTTAGCATGTAGGTTAGTTGCTTCATTTGCTTCACCACCCATGAAACCAGATTGATGAAAGTGTTACACCATGTCTCCATTGCCTAAGAATAGTTTAGACGAAGTCCCGTTGGTGGTGTCTATGCGAAAAGATTGGGAAAAACCCAAAAAATGCACTTATCCTAAGTTTCCCGACACATATTCCGGATTTATACTTCCTACACTTATCAACGATCCAGATTGTGGTGCCCAAATCTACGGCGCACAGAGCATTCCAGACCCCCCCCCGACCGTTCTGCGTTTAACCGAGGGGGGGGGGGGGGGGGGNCATCTGGACGGCCCAGGGAAGGGCGCTTAAATCAACGGTCCACAATGGATTCCGGACCCCCCCGTCCGTTCTACCTTTAATGGAAGGGGGGGGTCCGGAATGAGAGATAAAAGGCGCGCTAAGATCTGCGGCCAGGAAACGGGCGCGCAGATCAACGGTTTAAGATGGTTTCCGGACCCCCCCTAATGTTCTTCTTTTAACCAAAGGGGGGGGGTCTGGAATGGATATTCCCTCTGGAGGGCCCCTGGTCATATGTGACGTCGGCCTATTAGAACTGAATCCCATCTGCCATCTGCTATCTAACAGCCCCGTCACTCATGGGCGTCATCCTCCACTGATTCCACTTGTTCCCGAGTGTGTGTAATCCCATAACTGTTTTCAGTCCTTTTCCCTTTCCACTCATGACCGGCCTCCTATTGCGACTTTTATCTCCAATCACCAGCCTCCACGTCATTCATCCGTATGTTTTGGCCACCGTCACCTGCCACATCACCCCCAAGTGGCCCGTTGTCCATTAATTACAGGATAACATAACCGTTATCCCGCTGACCTGTCTCCCGCGTCTAACCGACCCCAGTTTGAATAAAACTATCGTTATGCCTTATTTCATTCAATATTTGTCTATCACGCCAAAAAACTCACCTCTTACGCCTCCATTGCTTCTCTGTCACCTTCATCCACAGTCAGTCGACCCCGCTAACATCGTGTTTATTGCAGGTACTGTTGCAGAGATGGCGCCAAAGCCAAGACCAGTGGAAGGAGAAGAGAATCCTTTTCTTCCTCCTCCTGTCAACCTAGAAAAAATCCCATTGGTCGATAAAGACATATTGATCGCTGATACCAAGTGTGAATTCGATTTTTCGAACCTACAGTCATGGCTCTGGGAGGTGTTCCTGGACCAGAGCGATGAAATTGGACTCTGGGAGTCCAATTTGCCCCTGTACCTGTTTCCCCAGATCCACCACTTCCCCAAATTCGCCCTCAAATTCCAAGCACATTATATTCTCGACCAGAGGGTCGTCGTCTCTTCATCTGGAGACGTCCTCTTCTTCATCACTCCCGAAGACATTGACCAGATGATGCAAATTCCTCGTGCTGAATCTGCGTCCCCTTTCAATTTAGAAATCCTCACTGAGTTATATCAGAAAATGACTTTTCCCCAGAGAGCTCAGATATTCGAGCTTTTCCTCCCCACTTCCGTTCAATTCCCTTCCACAAATCCCCCTTACCCGTCATCCATGTTCTCCACCAAAGGAAACCAAATCATTTCCTCCCTGTGTGCCCTACTAGGTTACTATTCTGACCAATGGGTAGATGAGCCCATCTTGGGTTTTCTATCCATTTTCTCAAATGATGAAAACCCCACAACGCAGTTCAACTACAGTACCTTCTTGGCCGATAATATTCACGAACAGTTCGTGAATTTTGGCACAGAGGGCATGTTCAGATATTCTTCTATACTGGCGTACATGTTCATTTACTTTCAAGCCGACAAATTCAGTTTCTCCATGCAAAAGATGGATGCAGACGGAAGGCCCCATCCAGTCACAGCATGGACTTCTCTGCTGAAGCATAACTCCACAAAGTATAGCTTCAAGGTTTTCATTGATCTTTTCTATCACCCGGTGGTAAGCATGCTAAGCGGCAGGCCCGAGCCATGAATAAATGATGAGGTCCAGAGAATTCTACATCTCTCGGACAATGCAAAGACAGGAGACTGGTTCCTGTATCAGAACCACACTGAGATCAGAGTTTTCGAGTGCGAATTGGCACCCTACAAGCTGCCAAAGTATGTTATGGTAAGAATCTTTGCATTAGAATATATTAGACAAATTATGAATTCAGAGGACATTCATTTCGTCTCATTGAAGAAAAAACAGCAGTTGCGCATCAAGGGGTAGATAGGTTCTTTTATCTGCAACAGTCGTGGTGCCAGAGAAGAAGCGGACCGGATGCTGAGAGACATGAAGTTTTTCTTAATCTTCCCATGGCACTATGATCCATGCGAGATCATTTCAGAAATGCGGGTGAGAAATAAGAATATCCCATATGTGCATGAGTCCAAGCCCGAGATCGAAAAGTTTGCAAATCAGACAGTATGGGTGCCTGACACCTTAGTCGAAATGGAACAACAAGTTGAAGTGGAACAGCAGGTTCCCTCGACGACTATGCCACCAACTAACACGCCACAGGTCCCTAAGGAAAAAATGCCTCGATAAGAGTCATCTCCGCCTGTAACGGAGGTATCATCAGAAGAGTTCAAGTTGCACACTAAGAGGCCAAAGACAGTTTCAACGTCGGGCACGACAATAGAACAAGAAGCCCCGCCCACCACAGTAACTACCACGGTAATAAAGCCTGTTATTCCACCGTTTGGTTCAAGCCTCTATCAAGGCATCACCCCAGCAGTGCTAAAGAAATCCTCAAATTCCCCAGTAGACACTCAGACAGGCAAGACTGGGCCCAAGTTGGGCATTTTCGAGAAATACGAGTTGATCAAGAAGAAGAACCAGACACTCACCAGCAGTACTTACGCCTAGTTTCAGAAGAAGTCATCCACTGCGCAACACATGCTATTGTCTGCATTTGATACAGAGAAGGGTAGAATGCACATGGCCTATCTCCAAGCCCAGGTACCGGATCCCAAGGTGATTTCAGATTACAAGAGAGCAACTTTCGAATTCCAGGCGAAGGACGTGCACCCAGCAGATCAGATGGATCTGCACAAACAAACAGGGGAGATGGTTTTTCACACATTGGCACATGCTTCAGCTTCAACAACAAAATTTCAGGTATCATTGAATAATGCTCAAACGCAGCTCAAGCTGGAGAAAATATCATCTTTTGCGAAGGACAATAGAATCAAGACCTTGGAGGAGCTGGTTTTAAAGATCAGCTATGATCCGTCAAATGTCAAAGCTACAGAAGAGATGATAAAGAAAAATAATGCCGACATCGCATCCTTAAGAAAAAAGTTGAAGCTCCCACCCACAGAGGACTCACAGGCTAAGGAGCTAGCAGAGAAAGAAGGTGAGAAGGATGAGATGCTAAAGTTGCTCATGGAGCAGAATGCTCAGCTTAAAGAAATGGAAGCTGAGATGGAGATATTATTGAAGGAGAAGGAGCAGATGAAGCCAATGGAATTCATTCCATTGAGTGCCATTCCTATCTCAGGAGCAAGCACAACAACAGTGACAACAATCCCATCTGCAACACCAGTGTCACTACCAGAAGGGATAGTAGACCTTGCCAAGTCCATGGAGAAGATGAACCTGCAAGAGACAGAAATCAACAGGCTTAAGAAATAAGTGGAGAACCTCCAAGATCTCAAAACTTCCTTCTAGACAAGCCTATCCAAAGAGAAGCGGGTAACTGAACAGCTCAGGAAAGAGTTACAGCAGCTCCAAAAGCAAACAATGGCAGGGAAGACTTTGGTTGAGGTCAAAGAGAATGTATGGACAGACATCACCAAGTCCATAAGTGAAATCTGGCCCATGATCCAAATCATGTTTGAACAAGATGAGCTGCTCCAGAGGAGCAAACAGGCTATTGAGAAAATCAAAGTGGAATTGGGAGACATGCCAACATAAGCAAATGAGATCATCAGGTTCCTGAATTCCAAGACCAGAGAAGAACTTGAAGAACTAAAGATCGAGGACAGAACAGAGACTATACTTGAAGTAAAAAGGGTTTTAACTAAGAGAAGTCTAATGCTTCAGCTTGAAGAAAAGGTTCAGGTTATGGACCAAGGAGTACAGAAGTTCTTCAATAACATTGATGCTCTCCAAAAGAAAGGCCTACCTGGTCTGAAGGTCATTAATGACAAACTAATGACACTCCCAGATTATAAGAAGAGACTGGCTGAAGTGGCTAAGGACAGTTCAAAGTTTGCAGGGATACAAGGGAGCATCACCGGTAAAGCATTCATGGATGCCCTGCAGTTGGACATTAGTATCCAACACGAGATTCGATACATATTCCTCATAAAACCCACATTCGCTAAGTATACAGACATGGATGAGGTGTATCGGAGACTACTCAAAGTCACAGTGCCAAGTCATCTCAGATGGGAAGAACTTTGTGATCTACTAGATTAGTAGATGAGTTGTCCAAATCCAGTCACCTGTCCAATCAGAAGAGGTTGTGCAGGAACCTCGCCAATGGCCTACCCCAGAAATTATGCATACAGTTGTACCGAGTCATCAAGCAGTTTTGATTAGTTAAAGTAGTTATACTAAAAATAGAATGAGCACGTCCTGATCAGTTATGACAGGAACGTTTGTAATTTGAAATGATAAATACTCCATTTTTCGAGGTGTTTAGGGTTGTTGATCTTCACACCCTAGCGCTATCAGACTGTAACCATTTTTGAAGAGATCGGCCATTAATAAAGAGGAAGCACTTTACAGGATTCTTGCGTGTATTCACTGGTGACGTTTATTCTCTAAGTTTAATGTTATCCTTGCTTTGTGATCATTTTGGTTTCTGAAACTAATCTTTAAGAGTAACGTATGTTGCAGGATTTATCTAGGATACCTTATTTCCGACTTTAAATATTTGAATGTTTATCTTCTGATGTTTTCAATAAGAAATTCTTAACTACTTCTTAGTTGAATGTGTCTTTCTCATCTTTTCTTCTGTCCATCATTTAAGCTATTAAAGATCCAGTGAGTACATTATCTCGCCCTGTGGGAGTTTTTCCTTTATGTTTATGGTTTGTATCTCATATTGATTATAACACAGACCCCATAGCCCAATGGAGGTGTAGACTGTCTCAACCACTTTCAAAAACCCTTTACAACAAAACCTACCGGTTCCTTTACCTAGCCTAATATCTAAGTTAAAAACAAAGTGAAATCATATAGAGAGATCCCTCTCTGAAGCTGGAAGGGCTAGATCCCAGCTTTAAAAGCGGTTGGATAAAGTTACCTTTGTGTATTCCTTCTTCGTCAACCTCTAGGAAATTTACAGAGTGCTAACAACTACCTCCAAATTCTTGAATGGAAGTTCTCCCTCAAGATTTAGTAAGGGATATTGTGGGATCAAGCCTAGACAAATGTTAGATTTGTGGATCCCCATCAACTATTCCTCTAATAAATCATTGGATCATACATCTTGTTTGATCTTAAGAGATCGATGATGTGGGATCAAGAGGTCTAACTAGGCAGGAGATACATGATCAATTGAATAATAACACCCAAGTCATCATTGGTAAGAAATAAAGGTAAAATAAAAGAAAAATCATTAGGTAGAAGGGGAATAATGAATAATCTTCAAGCTCCATCATTTGAGAGGTATATGCACCCCAAATATCCCATGGGATCCCAACTAGATACAACACCATGTTAATCAACATAGAACCTCATGAAACTTATCTCAATACACTTAGATTCTTCTCATTGTTTGAGAGGTGTTTACATATAATACTAGTATTCACAAAGCCAACATTCTATCATTTTCATCCCTCTAGTGAAGCAAGACACTCATGTTTGCATCATGGAATCATTTGAAGTATAAATCATCAAGACTAAGTGATGGGAAATAAATATCAATGAGAGAACACAATTGTTGTGGCCTACATGAATATAGGGGGAGTAGACAACCTATCACATATGTGCAAGATACTTCCATAAAAGAGAAGAAGAATGCAACAAAACCCCATCAATAGTAATTTGAAGAAAATTTCCAACTATATATGAGAGAGATAAATAATATGGCCTTGAGTATATAAAATCATACCCATAGAGGGTTGTGATAGAGGATTGACCAACTTGGCTATAAGCTTGTCCTCTTAGTTTTTGTGAAATTTCTCTTCTCTTCTTCTTCTGAATTCCATGGATTCCATGAGCATACATTTTCCAATGCCTCAAGCATAGTGTTAGTCACTGTGTCTCTAACCCCTTACTATTGTATTTTTCTAAGTCAATGAAAACAATACATTGAAAACATTTTGTGAATCTACCCCTTTTTTTATTTGTATTTTTATATCTTAGATATCTTGTAGAATATCGAAGTTTTTGCTAACAAAATGTAATGTAGATGTTTTTTTATTATGAGTTTCATCATAGTTCTTTTCATCTATTTTTTCATTAAGATGTTAATGGATGAATGGCATTGCCACCCTCTCAGGAGTTTATGGAAATTTGTTTTTCCTTAATTTATGAATGAGTGATAATTCCACCTTCTTAGGTATTTATAAATATATTTTTTCTTATATAATAATAAATGAATAATACTACCACACTCTCAAGAGTTCAAATGTATCATTTGTATTCAATGTTATGAATGCATGGAATTTCCACCCTCTCATGATTTTATAGATTTTTTCTTCTTTAAACAGTCTTATGCATCTTCCATTTGAAAATGGTATGTGTCTTGTAGTCCAAGAGAAAGAGGCCCAATGGATAATGAATCTATGTGTTTATGTTGTTTATTTACCTTGAATATTCTCCCTCTCTCCTTAAATTTTTACATTTAAAAGTTGCAAGCAATAATGTGTTTATTAGAAATATCTCATGAAAATTAGGGTTAATTCCCTTAAGATATTAAATCACCAACTCTAAAGATAGAAGAGATATTGTTGAGGTGATAGTGGGAAGTAAACTTTGCATAAATATAAGGGCTATCCTCTTTGAACATGGGAATCTCCCTCCCATTCCTAGAGATGGGAGGTTTTCACGTCAAGTGGATGGCCCTAGACCTTGTTCTTCTCAAGGGAACATTCATGAGGGAAACACATCCCCTACCTAACACATTTTAACCATTAATCCTTATGACCCTTGACATAGGATACCCCTTAATCCCTATGACCCTTGTAATGCCCCACTTTTTCTGTATTAGCTTTATATATGACAAGGATGTCTATCCTTGGATGAATTATATTATTTATGATACGAAAGATGATAACTTTTATGTAGACTAATTATGTATATAGATATGTGTATGAGTGCACACACATATTTTATGTGTGTTTGTATTTGATGATGAGAATGCATAAAATGATGTTGATCTAATTGTTAATATAATGACTACTTATGTTATTGAGTGAGTGGCAATTGTAGCAAGTTGGCCAATTATGTAGGAATCTTGGATGGAGAATTTTGATGTTGATATAGGCTAATATCATGAGGTTGGATAAGCCAAATGAGTAGAAAAAATATTTATTTTACATGAACAATGTGATGCTACAATAGAATATTTGCATAAAAGGCAATGAACTAGTGTGAGAGTAATGTGAAATAATGATGAAAAAGATCTCATAAGAGAATACCTTATGTGTGTGTGTCCACACACACACACACACACACACACACACACACACGTTGCATTATGTTTTTCACTAATATTGGTGACACATGCAACTAATTATTGATTGTCAAGGAGAACCTTGTCTTGGAAGTTTGACAATAAGAGCCTTTAAGGGGCATTTGTGAGATTAATAACTATGTTTTGAATTGTTTTATAAATTTGGGAAGAACTTCCTGATGTGTGTGTGTGTGGTTCATGCAAGAGACAAGGAAAACTCTTTCCAAGTTTCCAACATATAGGCATGGGACACAACCATGAAGCTTTAGTTTAATTTTATTGGGATGAGTAGTGTTGCTCCGACTTACCCACTCAATTATAAGAGAGAGGTGCAAAGGGTTTTACGAGGATTTGAATTCATCATTTTGTAATCAGACACAATGATTCGACTTACCTACTCAATCCCAAGATAGATATGACGAGTCTCAATATTAAGGTACATAGTTTCTTTACAAAATATGTGGGGTAAGGAAGTCAGATAGTTTGGAAACACCAATTGATCTAAGAGAACATGTGTTTTGGTTTGTTCAACTTACCTAATTTGAATACTTTCATTTTTGGAGGCAACATACCTCATAGTTCTGATCGGGGGAATAGGGTAAGAATGGGGAAGTTCTTACTCCCCAGCAAGCAAGTCTTCAAATATCGAGCTACATTGAGCTAACAACAAGTGAACCTATGATTATATTAGTTTCATAAAAAAAACATTTTTAAGGGGAAACTTTAAATAGTAATATTTAAATGAAAATAACGATTGAGTATTACGAAAAAACAAAAACCCCTAGGTGATACCTAAAGGGGGTGATAAAGCACTAGCTATGAAATTTTTAAAAAGTTGAGGAATATTTTGGAATTAATAAAGTAGAGAAATTAGAAAAATTTGATGGGATGAGGTATACAACCTAATGAAGCTTATAAATACAATGGGGCTTCATAGGTTTGGGAAGGAACCTGGAAATTAAGGAAATATTGCTAAAATCATGTCAAGAGAATGTGGAACTAAACTTGCATAGTAAGATGGCTTGGAAGGAAGTTGAGCATTATTTCTACACTAATCCCCCGGTTAGAGGTGTGGTGGATTTCCTGACATAGCTAGTGATAGAAATCCATCATCAAGAAGTAGCCCCATCATTGGTGCATATTCTATTGGTAAATTTTCATTATAGCTCCTAGTTGTAATCCCACATAGCTTTGGGTTCCTAGGGAAATAAGTTTTCCATGGATATGGTTGGATGGACTAGTTGGCATGCATTGAGTAGGAAAAGGAAAGGAG